>JABJVR010026493.1:0-36298 GCA_025773905.1 Chitala chitala
ATATTGTATGCGTTTGAAAGCTTGTTTGCAAAAATTAAGCAATTTTCTTTCATGACTTTGTTCAGAAATATTCAGTTGTTTAACAGCACACGACTGTAATTAAACATGACTCATGAGCTGTGATCTACGCATCCTGGCCAATTAATCTTATACCAGTTTTCTTTCGTCGTTGCATCTTCCAGAGATGACCACTAGGTCAATTCCCTATGCGTTCCCTGCAGCATTAAACCAGGGAGAACAAACCAGACATACGTGTATTATTTTTGCCTTTTATTTCAAAGTCAATTGTACCATTTTCTTAATCGTTATAGATCAAAGATCAGATCAAAGCACGGAATAGGCACACAGTGGTGCTGCAGTCTTGGTGCTGATATAAACCTGCGATTTGCATTCTGAACGTCAGGAGCGTTCGTCGCAGCAGAAATTTAGAAATTGGGAGAGATGGTTCCGGCAAGGGCCAACCGCACCCGAATGCCGAGTTGCCGTAGTAACATAATCTGTTTTTAGAGGAAGCCATGTGGTTGTCAGAGTGCAACAAGGTTATTAAAATCCGGCCCCGCTGATGAATGCCTTTGGTCTCGAACATTATCGCTCTGTTAAAATTGTTATTGTAGCGTGTATCACAGTGTGACAAATGCACACTCGCCCTCCCGTTTCTTCAGCGGCCCCATCCTTCATCCCCAGCGGTCAGCCTCGTACCGGTACACTGACGTGCAGTGCTGGAGCGGCAAAGATTAATGATCGTCTCGAAATGCTCAGCCAGCCACTCTACATTCACTATCAAAGTCTTCCAGGAAATGCGCACGAGTTACAGTTATGTCTTTTGAAAACGTTTTTTTTAGAATGCAGCTTGTCACCATAGTAGCCAGCTTCAAAAGTATCCCTTCCTACTTGACATTTACGAAGGAAGGCTGCATCTCACCCCACTCCATGTTAGTCTCTCTCCCTATTTACCAGTATATTGGCATGGGATTACTGCAGTTCATCTAAAATTAAGAGGTGCCTTCTGCTTATGAAAATATTAAATGTGCTTCATTTACTTGCAATCAAAATGCAACAGGAACAATAATATCAACAAACCCATGTTCGCGGCCATTGTAATGATATCTGTAATAAGACGTTTTCAATTATAATTTAAATAAAAAAAAAAATTAATTTTCAATCCATGTGTTTGTGAGTAAATTGTACATTAGGGCTAAGGGAAAACAATAAGAAGAAATTACAACAGTATAGAGTCAACACAGTTGCAGAACTGTTATTTTTGCAAGTGTATCATATGCTTGGTGTACTGTGCTTCGGGTTTATTACTGTTTAAACCAGACGTAAGTGCTGAAGTTTTAAATGAACAAGAAAAAAGTCTGAATCAAAGCCTACACTCTAAACCAGAACACAATACAATTCCAAAGGCATTATGCAAATAATTCATTAATGTTCAGTTCTTTGACAATTTAAATTTCTGCAAAGGAACACCTTTGACAGACCCTCTACCCACTGGGTTAAACACACGTTTCTCTTCCCTGCATAGCAGCACTTTACGAACAGAAAATTCACTTGACAGCACACCGTTCAGCCAGGCCAATAAGAGGTTACAACAAAATGTCCAGCGACATTTATAAAGGGCGTTTTATGATGCCCTCCTCCCCATTTAAGACAGTGTATATGTGATTCGTAAGGATGCTGCGTCCATTCAGCAGTACGCTACTTCAGGGGACAAGCATACCAAGAACACCGTGTGGACATAGTGCTCTCAACAGCTGCGTTGACATGGACCCTGATATTCCACTTTTCATCGGAATAATGGCTCATTCTGAATAAAACTGCATCATGTAACCACCTCAATCAGAACAGACTGATCTGATAGAGCTCAATCTGAATGAATTTTCGATCCAAATAATAGGGGTGGTGTAACCTATTAGTAATCCAGTATCTTGGGCATTTAAACACTGGATCCGATGGTCTGCCTCTTGTTGCAATAATTATATTCTTTCTTCGCATGCTTGTCCCACATGGGGTAAACATAAGGTCACGTGATGGGTTTCTGGGAGGGACAGTGGATACTACTTATTTGTTGGAAACTTCAAAGGAATTAAAAAATTTTGAGTGCTATTTTCAACAAAAATAGAGATTCAAGTCGGCAGACTTCCACATCCCAGACTGATGTTCTACCTATTGAGCCACCAATATCTGCCCTGCTATTTGAAAGTGACTACTGGACACAGAGCTGTGCAGCATGCAGTCCGTTCTGAGTCGTCATGACTGCACAAACTATGAAGGCCTTCAAGGAGAGGATTAAAAAACAGGCAGGATATGGGGTATGAGAAAGACGTAAAAAAAATTAAACCCCCGCTAAAACACTGCAGATGTATAATACTTACTGTTTTTAAGTGTAAATATTACTAGCAACTTTCACATCTACTTCCTCTACTACAAAACAGAAATGGCATGCACAGCTGTTAAGTTTCTCATTCAGTTAACCTGATAACTTTGTGACTTTATCGTAGCATTAAGATGTCTTTTTCAATGACCAAGTAAATTGCCACTTGGTAGTAAGTGAAGTTTATTTAAAGCACATTTCAGAACAACAGGAGTTGACCAAAGCTATGTAAAATAAGCTATGTAAACAGTTGCATACCACAACTAAATTCAGTGCATGTTGATTGCACTAACTACATGTGCCAGTAAATTAAAAGTTGCCTGACAGAAAACTAATTAAAATACTTTAAAGTACCTTTGAGCAATTCATTCATTCATTTGAGATGCTTCTACTCAGCAGTCACTCCTGCCCTGGAGCTATGTCTCAAAGTGGTACGCAGATGCCCGCCCTGGCCTTGGCAGTCTGTCCACCCGTCATGTCCACAAGCACTCAGACACCAGTGTGCCCCACAAACTGCTCTTAGCACTGACTCACAAAGATTGACCACTGACCCACATGCTTCTGCTGAACTGAGTGCAGACGTTTTAGGATCATCTCAGAAGTCTTGGAGCACTGTTTGGACTGGGCGTCATCTGACAGGGCTTAAACCGTCAACTTGAACACAACCCACTGAACATAAAAGATAACCAGTTATTTATATTCACATAGATAGTGAGATGACAAGACACTTCTTAAAAATGTTATTACCACCCAACAGAAGAGTCTTATATGCTGAACTTTTAATTTTTTGTAATTAGGACTGTGATAATCAGTTACCCCCGACAATAAACTAAAACCTTGCCAGAGAGGACTGCTTATCTAATGAGTAGACATCCAATATGTTCTCTCACAAAAAAAAAGAAATAATTAACTTCTATGTTGTTTTTACGGTGGCTGCTTAGCTGACACCCTAATTGTTTATACAATAAAAAATACACATTTCTTGAGAATAAGTGTAACTATTTTACTGGAGCAATAATTGGGGCTTTTCAACTTAGTCTGTGGAGGAGGGAGGCTATGCACAGTACCCGGGCCATCTGTCTTACTCCCTAATGTAAACTACACAATCCAGTGCTGCACTGAGTGGGTTTAGGGGTGGAAGAGCCCAATTGTTGTGGCAGATGCCACTGGATGCAGGTAATTCACAGACAGATCTGTGGAGGCAACTTTTCTTCTGTGTTACACCTTTTTATTGCTTTTTGATAGTGTTTCCAAAACCATGTTACTAATTATTAAAGAACTGATCAGGGTTACTGACCTACTCAGAAACACACGCACAAACACACACACACACACGCACACACTATGAAGCAAAATGAGAAAGAAAATCAGCTGAACAAATTTGCACAATTAATTTTGTCTTTAAATGCTGAATATCACAAAGTGAAATTTCATCAACATGAAAAATAAACACACAGGACATGTTCAGTCTATCCAGTTGCAGCACACAGTCAAACCCAGGCCACTGAAATTCATTCACAACTAATAGTAATTTAACATGACAGCACACATTTCATGGTAAAATTTTACAGTGTACTTTATAGATATGTGACAAAGACTCAAAAGAATGACTATCATAATTAAGCAAAATATGATCAAGCAAAAATCTATGATGTGGTACAGGGACCACATTTATACTGATGCATTATACATCTCCCTGCAAATGGACAAAAAAGGAAAGCGATAAGAAAAGTGTCACTGAAGACATGAAAACATGGCGATACTGAACATGCTGTTAGTTCACATTAGCGTGCAAAAGCTGTGATGGAAGAATCTTAGGGCACGTTAAGACACTTCAGTATAGTCTCAGTTGAACCTAAGATAAATTGCTGTCACAGAAACAAAAAAACGTTTTTATATAGAAGCAGCTTAGGTACTTTGGGGAGATTTGTTTTAAAAACTTCATGGCAAAAATGCTCTGGGAGTGTTTGTAATCCCTTTGCTGAGATATAATGATGTCAATACGGAGGCCCTTGGAAAAACGATGCACTACGAAAGAATGTGGGTTTTATAACCTCACCTATTTTTGGTGCCCTCTACCCCATGGGAGGTATGAGTCTCTCTAGCTCTGCTACGGGGCAGAAAGGGCCTTCATGATAAACTCAGGGGGCAGAAATCAGCCTCTGTCACAGACCTCTTCCTCCATGGCTGCACCAATGGCTTTGGTAGTATACTTCTACAAGGTCATCAACCCAAACCTAATTTTAATACCAAACGGTTACCTGAACCCATTATGACATTTTCTGTGTATGTGTGTACACTACTTTCCCAGTGCTGTTGATTACATCCATTTAAAAAATACACGCCCATTATATTCTCCACTTTATTAATTTTCCCCCCATATGTTTACGTCTTTCTAACTACACTTCACAGCTTTCCTTAAAGAACTCCACGTGCCGGAGAGCTTTTGCGTGACCTACCTTGAAGCGTCAAAACTGTCGTAGGACCCGACGGTGTAGTGCCTGAAGAGCTTCTTCCTGTCAGATCTATCCGATCTGGTTTCTGCAGAGACAAGAGGACAAACAATCAGCCGCCGCTCTAATTTAGCCAGCGAGCGATGCCCAATCAAGTCGCCAACAAGCTGGTATCGCACGCAGGACTAATGACGTTAAATTGCCAGATCGGAGCACGCAGAGTCGGTTGTCCTAATTATTCACTTCCAGGGCAAGGAGCAGCGTGATGATTAGTCTTCATCAGGACACAGAGCACTACTGCTCCAAATGGCCCTTGAGCCTCAACACGGGGCACTGCCACTTCTTGAGGGCACAGTTTAAACCCCAGGCTGCACAGGAAACAGTCAAGTGCCGGCAGCCGTGCTGTTTGACTGCAGGGTTCATTCAGCGCCAATGTTTACATTAAATCAAACTCCGTTTTCCGTTGTGGAATAATGAAACCGAAAACTACATCCTGTACTTAAGCGACAAATTATTTAATCACTCGCCGTATTTCATTTAAGCTTTCTCGCAGTGTGCTGTGTGAGTAAATAAAACATCACGCTAAACCGGGCTGCACTAATACATACGAATGTTGTTGGCATTTGGCTAATTCATGAGATCGAGAGCTTGATATGTTGAACTGAAGTAACCTTATTTAAGAGCACTGGAAGCGCACACAGCACACTTCCTTCACAGAGCTCAGCTGCCTGCAGTGCAAACATGGATTTTCCATGACAGGTACATTCGATAAACACTGTAGGCACCTGTACAAGGCCGTGTGGCCTGAGCTCATGTGTGCCTCAGCTGAGTGACTAGCACCCATATCCCCATCACAACAGCAGCTCAAGGCCCCTAGGATGCCACCTTATCCTTGCATAGCTCAGAGCTGAGACATGTGGATATCTTTAGTCCAGGCCATGCAGGACAGGGGGGTGACAATTACCAGCAGTTTCACTACGATGTGACAAATAACGGCACAACTAGTCAATTCTGGTTAATTTCTGAAGTGGAGACACTTCTTGATGGGAAATATGAACATAAGTCATACACCCTAAGAGCAGCCTGTCTGTCTGTCTGTCTTCTCGTGCAGGCTGAATCAGCTATGATAAGCCTCATTCCCAATGCTGACCTGTGAGATCCCTGCTGTATTGTCAGGGACAGGGCATCTTACCAGTTAATCAAGTGTTTGTTTGCTCAGTGGAAGACTGGATCACTCAACAAAGTGCTACAGACTGCCGCTTACGACATTACACTGAGTAAAGGGAAACGTCTTGGCACAACAATGGTGGTAATTCTAGCAGACAAAAGAAATAGTATTGAAACTGCTAAGGCCACTACCCCACAATCCCTCACGGAGTCCAAGGAGCTCCTGCCTCCAAAACTATCGCAAAGTCAACCGAGAGGGTTGCCACGGCACTGCAAGCCCGCTAAGGTGCCGCCGTCAATTCACGGGTGCATTGTGTGGCGCGTCCTTGTGAGAATGCTTTGTGTATCGGCACCGTTGTGGAGGAGAGAACCGTAGCAGTTGTGTCCCTGTATCTCTGCCGTCTCATGTGTTGAGATACCAATTGTCAGAAGGCTGCGTGGGATTCAACACGTTCCCCTCCCGACCTGCATTAACTAGTCAGCTGCCGGCCTGGAGCCGGAGCGGGCTCCGAGCCTATTGCTGCCTGGGCTCCTCAAGTGCATTCGGCACAGCTGAGACCCACGCACAACACGACGGGTTCCATCTCAAGGGTCTGCCACGGCACTGCCTTCCCGCTCAGACGCGGCTGCAGCCAGCAAGAATAACAGTGGAAAGGCTCTCTCCTCCCATTCACAGACTGCTGCCACACACTGCTGCTCTTTCTCCGTGAGCATCCTGTCACAAGCTCTGGAAGCCAGCTGAGTGTGCCCAGCGCATTGCAGTGCCACCAGCGAACAGTGAGAAGTACACTCCAACAAGGTGCCAACTCTGTGCCAACTGAATGCTCGGGCATCCAGGCCTGTGCCCGTCCAGCAGTACTGCAACACCAAGTCCATTCCTCCCCGTATTCTTACACAGTACCGAGCGGCATGCCACGATGACTGCATTTCTCAGCTTAAGTCACCTCAAGTTGCCATCAGACATTTGCCTACATTTTTTACAATGCATTAACAGTCAACATTTGAAGTAAGCAAAGATCAACACGTGTTGCATATAAACCTGTCCCTATGTCAACCAAAACAAAATCTCAGGTAACCCTTATATTTTTTAAGTTTAACTGAGAACCTTGCAGGCACACAGTTACGGTAATATTGCAAAACCAGGGATGCAAAAACTCAAATCAGCAGGCCTAGCCAATCCTCAGTTAAACCTTAGCAGTCACATATTCACACCTGGTACCATCTGTGCTCATCAGCACAAGAAGCGCAGCTGCACAAGTACCTCCAAAGTGAACTTTCTTCCTTGATTTGGGTGTCTCTTCCATTTGCCCCTTGCTTTCCCACTTCTCTCTAGCCAACTTCAGTTTCCCAGGAGCGGATGTGACTCTGAGGTGAGGAGAGAAGCCCCACCTTCGCCCCTCAGACCGCAGAGCCTGCAGAAATGTGCCCGGAAACTTTACAGTATCCCAAATGCGGAGGCTGAGCGGCCATAATCACCGCCGTAGAAAACAGGAAAGACCACAGCACTGAGAAAGGCTGCTATTCGAGCTTTGTCCTTAGTGCCGCGAGAGAGAGAGGGAGAGAGAGAGAGAGAGAGACAGAGAGAGATAGAGAAAAAAAAGTACAAAAAGAGGAGGAAAAAAAACGTATATCATGCCAAGGCCCACTCCATAGCAACCGGGGTGTACAGTGTAGAGAAGGTTTCCATGGAGACGCATCAATCAGGAGCATCCATGAGTGTTGCACTGAAGAGTTCCTGAGAGGCTGAAGTGATTACGCACTATAGGTTCGACCAGCAGGGAGGAGAAACGTACGCCAAAATGGTAATAGCATCACCTTCACAGTAGCCTTCTACCGTTATGACATCTTCTGCCGTTTAAATAAAAGCGACACCTTTTTTTACCTGCAATGTTTATGCTTGCCTCTGGCTTTGAAAATAATTTCGGAGATTGGACAAGGGAGGGAAACTCGGCTAATGACTGCAATGATAATCGTATTATTTTAATTATGACTACTACTACAACTGACTTTTCTGAAGCATCGGCAATTTAATAATAATAACAGTTTGTCAACAAGAAATATCATTAAGTTGCGCAAAAATAAAATAAAAAGGAAGCACGTGATTACATGTTTAAAATATTTTACGCAGTCCTGCCACAAATCATTTCGTGACCAGCAGGTGTTAACAGATGAAGTGTGATATCTAAACGGCCAAGAAAAAAAAGCTGAAAATGAAACAATTAGGACTACTGCCAGTATAATTCTTTAACGATCTGAAATTTTTATATAAAATTGTCCTTTAACTGAAGAAGCATGCAGGAGGTGTGATTACAAGTAAACTAAACCTGCCTAAGAGAGTACTGAAGTGAACATTCATATGAAACATTAACGCTCTGTTGGGTAAAGCAATGGCATCAATGTTTTGTTAAATAAATGTGTAATCAGAATTAAATGTAAGAGTGCCGACAGTAGTATGTTAGCTATTGACACAGCTGAAGTGTAAGCGTGGTGCATATGGGGAGGCGTGCTTTGGCATGTGAGTGTGTGTGCGTGTACATAACATGCCCTGAGTAGGAAATTGAAGGGAAAAAAAAAAAGATGGAGAGAAAGAAGAAGACAGGATGTACAAATAGCAAGGGGCGATTTTAAGGGAAGCTGAAAGCAGACCCAGTTTTCTGATCTGTACCAGAGTGCACAGAGGTGGTCGAAGAAGGAGACTACGTGTACCTGTGTACGTGTGTGTCTGGCGCAAATACACTTGTGTATACGGTGCACATCACACTGTGACCATCACACACACACATACGGGCACACACAAACAAAGCAGTACCAAGGTTCTCATCCTCATGCAGGTGTGTGTAAATGGCACATTCTGACCAGAAGGCCTCAACAGGCGTGTGGGTGATGATGTTCTGGGGAGGGCAAGAGCAAGAGTGAGCTGGGAAATCAACATGGGGGGCAGAGTGGGCAACGTCAGTGTGCCTGTGTGCATGTGTGTTTGTGTGTGTGCGCGTGAGCGTTCGTGTGTGTGTGTATCTGTGCTTGTGTCTGTGACTGTCTGTACGTGTGTATGTATGTGTGTATCCGTGTGTGTGTGTGTGTGTGTGTGTGTGTGTGTGTGTGTGTGTGAATGCGCGTGTGTGTGTGTGCGTGCATGTGTGTGAGCGTCTGTGTGTACGCATGCTCCCCGCTCCAACTGAAGCAGCAGGAAGAGAGTGAGCACACTGTATCTCTCCTCCCACACAGACCCTTTGTGCTAACACCGGTCCCAGTTCCACATTCCCAGTTCCTGGTAACAGCACAAATACACACACACAAAACAAAGCCCATTCCACAGCGCCCGTGTGCATGTGTGTGAGCACACAGTATTGACAGAAAGGGAGGCATGTCAGTAAGGTGTATCTGCGAGTGCATGCGTTTTTGTTTTGAAGGGGGTGTGATTGGGCCCAATATTGATTGGAGGGGATGCATGAAGTGAGCACCTACTGGCTGTCTGAAACACCTGTGTAGGGAATTCTGGGTAGAGCGCTCCTTCCCTATAGAAAGGTCAGCGTTCCTTGGGGATATTGTTGATTTTTGGGCTGCCCTAGAGGGGCAGACTGACCTTTGTGCATGGTAGTCAAACCTAAGGATTGTAACAATCAGGAATCAGCTTTTCATCTTGCATGGAACGTGTTGCTGGGCCTTTCAGATCAACATAAAACTGAGGCGATCCGTGAAAAACGGCGATAATTTATCAAAGTGCTGTCTGTGACGAGGATGCGAGTGCGATTTTAGAATTTTTTTTTTTGTGAGTGCTAACAGTCGGGCTATTTTTGACACGGGTGCTGGACAAAAGCACTCAGCCCAAATCGGCTGCCGAAGCGAGAAGTCTGTCGCCGACACATGGGCCAAAGACGAGCAGACAGCCACGCACACGGGACGGCTCTCTGCCGCTAACATGCCACGCAGACCTCGCGCCGGGGCTTGTGTTGCGTAGCTCATAAGAGTTCACTACCACAATGATGTCACTCCACAGAGTCAGGACAAGAGTTTGGCCAGTCCCCAAGGGGCGAGGTCTTCACCTTACTGGGCTAATCCCCTTGTCTGATAATGCTGTGTAGTGGTTGCCTAGGGTCAAGTTGCTACAGAGCAGCCTCTGTTACACTAGCACTCACCCAAGCTTACAAGCCCTCAAATTAGACTCCTAATTCCCTGTAACAGTCTAAATAATGCCCCCGATACTGTTTGTGCCATTTAAAAGCCTGAGGCCATGAAGTGCACGAGCCTCTAACATTCAGAGAAAAAGCTAATTCAGCCTTCAGGAATCTCTCACTAACACCACACCCATATTACGCATACAAGCTTGTCAAATGCACAATGCACACACAGACCAGTTTTCAGCAATACACACCTCACCAGAAATACAGTGTATATTAACATATATACTGTATTTCTGGAAAAGCGCTTCACCACAGTTTGACAGGCTTTCAGGAAAAACCTTGGCAAGCAAAAAATTTGTATAATCCTGCTCATGTACTCTCTCTCAACAGTTTAGCTAGTTTACAGTCTGTGGTGTGACTTAATTAACTGAATTTAACAGAACGCTGCTACTCTGTCTTTCCTTTCTATAAACAATGGGTAACAATTGTGATTTTCGACATCTGTCGTGAAAACGTGATCTTGATTCGCTCAAAATTTGATTATTTTATTAATACCCTGTCAGCTTACAGTTTGTGAACCATACAGTATGCCAGTTGTGTAAGTCTGTCCTGCTGACAGGCAATGTAAATGCAAAGTTACGTGCCTCCCACCTCAAACTTTAAACACATCAACAATATCTTCATAACATTGACTTGAGAAAGAATTGATTTCTCACTTTTTTCTCACTTTTTACAGCTGTAATTAACTGTTGTGAGGTTATCCCTTTTACGAAAAAATTGTGATATTCATGGTATATTGTTGCCGGACCATTATTGTGAAAAGATGGTAACTGCTGCATATGAAAACTCAATTCTTGCATCATAAACAATCTTGGTCTTAATGCAGCATTGTGGATCCTTCACAAGGGCAAACAATAATGAGGAACTAATTTCTGAAACTACAATAAGCATGGTGAACAAATGAAGTTCAATGTGTTCTGAATAAGATTCTGGATCAATACCGATTTAAACCCAGGGTCACTGTAAGAAAGGTTACAACATTATAGTTAAGATAGTGGCCAGTCAGTCAGTCATCTTCTATACCTCTACATCCTGTTAAGGGTCACGGGGAAGCCTAGAGCCCATCCCAGGGCACAAAGGGCAAACCACTAACACACACACACACTACAGGCAATTTGGATACACAAATTAACCTAACCCACATGTCTTTGGACTGAGGGAAGAAACCGGAGAAACCCCACCAAGCACAGGGAGAACACGCAAACTCTAGGCACACAGACCCAAGGCGGGACCCGATCCCCAGGCCTGGAGATGCGAGGCAACTGTGCTAACCATCACGCCCCTCTGATGCCATAAGATAGTGGCAAATAGTTTACATCAAAGGGATTTAAAAAAAAAAAGAAAAGGAAAAAAACAATCAGTGCTCTGAATTATGCAATAATGACGAGTTGTTGACCACACAAACTTGTTTCATAACACCTGTAACAATGTGGGGCACTCATGATGCCATCATGAAAATGTAACACTTTTGACAAGTTGCTACTATGGACATTTTTTTTTTGTCTTGACCCTCTCTGCATCCCTCAATGTGAATTAATGGACCATTAGCCAAAAAAAATTATGCCGTTAAAAGAGGACGTTTTCAGTGAACTATCAGAATTTGAGGACGAGCATTAATTTGGTGAGAAATGCCTCCCCGCTGATCCAGGAGTGTTACTAGGAACTCTAATTGCACCGATATCAACAATTCTAAAAAACTTGTGCAGTCCTGCAGCTCAGCATGTGAGCAGAGCATGTTGCACAGATACAGCATGATGCAATACTCATTAAACTGAGTGGTGGAATGAAATACAATTTGAAGTGAGGGATAATGGGGCACCGGCACAGGAGAGACGGAGGGTCCGTTTTTCAACAGTGAGTGTATCACCTCTGCTGGAGACTGGTGTTTGACACTGTGACAGCCTGGCACTTCTCACCCAAGGCCTCGGAGTGGGTGGGGATTCACAGACGGGCTACACGGCATCCCCCAGGCTGTGCCCTATCCTGTACCTGCTGCTCTTGTCCTATGAGCCTACGATGAAGCATAGTTTCATCGTGTTTAAACTGTTAGGCTGGCACCTATAGGAAGCCCACCTATAGGCTAAAGGAAGCCCTTTTTCCACACAAAACCAACCAAATTAAAATCATAAGGGCTTCATCGCTACTTGATGAACATTTTAACATGATTTAGGTTTAACGTTTTGTGCTGTGTATCAGTTTCTTGAAACAATTCATCAAATGCCTGACGAACATGCAAAACATTAAAATATTTACAGAGGCACTGCAGTGAAAAAACACGTGATTTAATCATATCTGTGAATAACTAAATAATATGCCTTTAATTATGCAGTCTATTACTTCCACCACCTATAACTGTGTACGCAGCTTTAATACGCTTTTAGCCAAACAGCAGATATCACACGTGTTGACGCACAGTCGACTGGACATCAGAATTCACAGCATATACTAAGGTGCTATATTTGGCCTTCTTGTGCCGCAAAGTAGGCGACATGTTTGGACACAAAAGCAGCGAAACAGAAAACACAAAATCCAATTGGAGACGAATGGCCAGTATGTGGTCAGCGTGTGAGCTGTTACTCCAAGGCTGATGACAAGCCGGGTTATGATATGAAGAGGAACGAGGATTATATCCGTCCATTCTCTATACCACATACTCAATGCAGGGTCGCGGGAAACCTGGAGCCCAGCCCAAGAGGCAGGGCAGAGGACACCCTGGGCGGGGCGCCAACCCACCATAGGGCACACACACACACAATGGGCAATTTGGAGACACCCTTCAACCTAACCTGCATGTCTTTGGACTGAGGGAAGAAACTGGAGAACCCAGAGAACGCCCACCAAGCACAGGGAGAGCAAGCTAACCCACACCACCGTACCACAGTATATTCTTCAATGTTAACACTAAAACAAGCGTGTGCATTTCAGGTGGAGTAAAGATGGAGAGGGTAAAAAGACCAAAGCTGAGCAACTCCGAGGCCAGCTGTGACCTGTAGTGGAAGTGTGCAGGAAAGAGTTTGCAGCTTGACGGGCTGCGTCTGTTTGCCTTCTCATGCTGACAAGTTGGAGGTGGGATCAGAGCAGTGCAGTCACACACACGAATATGCCCCCCATCCCGGGGCCAACATCCACAGAAACACCCGGTCGGCACCTCAACACAGGGCCATGTCGGCCCGTTCACCTGGACCCCTTCTATTCTGCCACACTGTCCATAAAATCTGCCTGTCCAGAAGCAGCCTACACCAAAACGCCGCTTGCAAGAGTAAGGCAGGGCAGATGTTAAAAGGTGGTCAGGGCAGCATGACAGAACAGAGCGCCCAATTGCCCCTTCTGCCCAACACCCACCCCCAGAGACTTACGTGGTCTGTCCTCATTGGCCTTGCTGGGTATCTCTTCCACGCAGTCCGCCGGGAACCATCCCACGTGCCCCCGTGAGCTGCCTTCCCAGAATCCCCCTTCTCCGATGCTCAGCACTACAGTCAGGGACAAGGAGAGTAGTCACTTCACCACAGAGCTCACGCCTCACACAACGACACAACATCCGTTAGCGTTCTGTACCCGTTTTTAAAAAGGGCGTTGCTGTGAGCAGAGAAACATGCAAGGGAAAAATTTTTAAAAAAGATAAATAAATAAATAACAATAGGGTTCAAGGGAAATTCAGTAAATTAAAACACAAAGCAACACCATTAATGTTATTCAAAATAAATTAACATTTACAGAATGGCTTCCTACCTCTGGCTGACTAATCGTAAGTTAAAACAATTCATGTGTGAATATGAAATAGAAACCCCCCTCCTCCTTTCCTTATACATTCATTACATAAAACTATATTAAAATAATCAGGAGCAAGTGAGTGCGTCGCCGGGAGGCGTCATGCGCTTCCTGTTCTTTTCGCCATCTGCTGAGAGAAGTGTAGAGCCGCGAGTGATCCACGATGCCCCGCTCATGGCGTCGGGGCTACGCCGAGCGCCTCTGAACCGGGCAAGTGGGAGCGTGGGCTGCAAACAGGCAGGCGCAGGTCTCGTGCCGCACACAGCGTCGAAACAAGCGTCGATGCGCTCACGGTGACGCAGAAAGTGGAAGTGGAAAGAAAATGTCACACAAGTAGCGCTCCTTCATAAGCGGTGCTTTTATTGGCCTTAAGGAACAATCACTTTCACACCATTACAATGCTGTGATAATGTTGTCATAGAGGGAGAGAAAGGAGGGGGGTCCTCAGAGATGCAGGGCATGTGGTCACACACCAAGGAGGAGAAGGGCAATTATCCGCATTCCGTGTGCTTGCTCCCACCTGACCCAGATGACATTAGGCACGGCTCGCCGTAGCTGGGGATTGGAGGTCGTGACCCCTCATATGCACAAGCTCATGTCATTTCTCTTGAGGAAACTGGCCGCATGACTATGCTCAGAATAGTTCAAAATCATCATTGTTTTTTGGAGGTTGTATGCTAACATGCCAATTCAGTCCATAACACCACATCCTGTGAGTCTTTAGTCTTGTGTCGTTTAGTGTCCTAAAAGCACTCCTCACTGCCTTTGTCCCTAAGTACACTTAGACAATGCAGTCTGCATATGCCACAGAGCACTCGCATGCAGGAAACATCGCCCTCTGGTGATCCCACCTTTCACCCTGTCGTTCTTGTAGAGGTTGATCTCCCCTTCCGCCTGAGGTTGGTAGGACTTGACCACTACAAAGTGCCTACCAGGCACAGCGCTGTACAGCTTTCGCTTGGGGCCCTGGTGCTCAGGACCAGAGTGGGCCTCCCGGCTGGAGCTGGGGCTGTGGGGAAGAGGAGGGAGACACAGTGAGCCAAGGTGGCTGGCCAAAATCAGCCTGTGTCACTCGTACTGCTTGCTGCTGGTTCCAGCCTAGGCCTCCCTAAGGGGCAAATTCACTGCAACACACCATAGCCATTTCATAGCCCATTAGATTTACTGGGTAGTTTGTTGTTTCCTTCTTAAATTAATTCATTTAGCCAGCATAAACTATTTGTACTAGTAATGGCGACTTCATCTCTCTATTAGTTTTCATAAGGTAGAGCCTATAACACTAACCATTCGACATTTTTATAAACGCTGTTGTTAGTGGGCTCTGACAACTGGCAGAGCGTATATACTGTGTACAGAAAAGCAATGCCAATTTTGAGAAGTCAGAAACCTTTGATGTCCATGTTAATTATCTACATATTTTCATTGGCCATATATAAAGAATCAGTCAATATCCTATAACAACTGCTTGCATAACAAACTCCACAGTTTGTGGGTTTGAGAAGCATTTCTGTCGTGTGTTAACAGAAACAAACAGCACTGTACACAAAAATGAAAATGACACGTGAGTTCCCCCTAGTGGCCATACCAACCAATGTCTGTGACCTACTTCATAAGAGGTCATGTCTGGCTGTCTTGCTGTTTCTTTTTGCTCTAACACAGAAAGTCACCTATTTTGATATTTTCTTAATATAATCAACACAGTATATATAATATTCAACCACAAGAAAAAAAAAAGCTTTATGTTTATTTGAGAAAGCAGCACACTTTCCGCTGCAGACAAAATTTCTGAAGCTTTTTGAATGAAACCCAAAGCAATAGTCTTGCCTGTCCCTTATCACATGGTGCCTTATTACTGTCTTTGAAAGAAGCCTTTTATTCCTTCTTATCTCCTTCTTTCAAAACCTGCACTATTCCAGCTTTCAGCTGCTCTGTACCTGACTTCATCTAATGCGTTAACCCCCTCGCTGCTCAGTGACTTCTGCCAGTCTTCGCCATTCTCACCACCACCACCATTATTGTCATCATCATCATCATCATCATTATCATCATCATCATCATCGGCGCCATCTGCCAGCAGCTGAAAACAGTACACAGCATGCTTGAAGCACTGAAACACTGCCAGCACCAGTAAAGACCAAAAAAAAAGTCATCAGTCATCCCGTGTTGCTAATAAAGTTAATTATTTTGTCTGTGTAATCAGATGCGGCGAACACTGTCGAAAAGTCGAAAAATGAACAGAAGAGCCTTTCTCAGTAAAATAAAGATAAGGAGGTAATGGCATCATTACAGTGTTTCGAGTGGTGTTCTGTCCTTGCAGTTTTCAAGTGATCTCATCTCAAACGACTGGTTCAAGAGGTGTTGCACAGTATTGTTGATGAAGAGAGCAACGCTTCTTTTTTACTATAAAAGGACACACTTTATCTACAAATGCTCACTGCTTAAAGGTCACGACAGGATCTCGTTCTCCACAATTTTAAGACCAAGCGCGCACACACAGCATGTATGAACATCACCTGGGGGAATCTTGAACTGTCTCTATCTCAGCTGCTTCGGGAACAGTGGCAAACAGCTAAGCTCACGTTTGCAATGAGGGTCTGTATTTATTGGGCAAAGAGGGCCTGGAAACATATTTTTAAAAATATGCAAAGGCTGAAACACCCTCACTTCACAGCCACAGCCTGTTGAGGCACAACGGGACTTCATTTGGGAGCACAGGCTAATGAAAACATTATGAGAGGTTATTTATCAGCTCTGCTAAATAGCTAATTGTCTGTTTCATTTTAATGACAGTTTTCTTAAAAAAACTGCATTTACGTTTAATGACAAACACTCAAATTCAGTAACAGTTTGATAATATCAGTTCCAAGCAGTAACACAGATGGTACTGATAACTGTGCTCTACTGACCCATATGGCAAAAAATGTCTACGAAATAACAAATTTCATCTTACTAGGTAACACAAATCTTTCAGTTTTGGTACACAACATTGGGTAGCGCAAGAGTTACTTTGTGTAACAGGTGTGAATGTGTTACGTTGAGAATCTCTTGGTAGTTAATTAGTCCCACAAACAAAAGACTGGGGTCTTTGGCTTGGTGGGCTAATCATCATGTCTGGTAACTCTGTTGGGGCTCTGAGGTCAGGAGCTCGAGCCCCGGTCGCCCCCGAAACATTTGTCTCCTTGGACAGCTGATCTGAGATTCATCCCATTGTGTTAAAAATGTCATCAATTGACATGACCAGCCCTGCCAACAAGCACACAGCTACAGGGCAGGTCAGTGTCTGCTCAAGCCTTAAGCCCTCAGTCATCCATTGCCAAACTCCGCTGTATCCAGTCAGTGCAGGGCACTCACGTACACCTCGTAGCTCTATTCCCAGCACTGCAGCCAACAACAGCAAGGCCTGCAGGGCCAGACACAAGGCTCTGCCACGGCAGCATGCTGTCCCCCTGCAGCTCTGTAGTGCCAACCAGTGTCCTGCACTGCAGGAACACACACACACTAAGGCTGAGTCTCCTCCAGGATGCTTTCCCCGGGTCACATTAAATTTTTTTGGCACTGCAAACTCTTTTTAAATAAAGCCAGGGCCTGAGGAACAAGGCCGTGAGCCAACCATGGCCAAGATGCTTCTAAATAGTGCAGTAGTGTGCAGTAGAGAGTAGGACTGGGGAGGGTTTGAAGTCAATGCATGGGTGTGTGAGGAGGTGGGGGGCTGTGATGGCAGTAATTCCCTCAGCTCAGTTCTCATGTGCTGACCCACTTTGGAGAGCACAAGGGCAAACTGTACCCTACAGAGATCCATTACTGTGGACCTACGATGGAAGAATGATAAATGTAGCCATTAGCTCCGCATTTAATTCACACACTTCCTGAACAGAGACGTAATCCCACATGGCCATTTAGAGATAAAGTAAACTACACACTATGGAAGTAAAGCCACTAGAGCAGCTACTCTAGTTACATGCAATTTATGTAGCAAACGAGTAGTGCTTTATAAAGAGCAGGTTTTATAGTGAATTATAAGGATGGAAAAAATATTTGTGTATTTGTGCATTAAAAACACTTCACTAAATATTTTAAACCTGATGTCAGACAGAAAGACACCTAAATCTGAACTGTGTGAAACGCTCCAGGCCACATAACTAACATATAAGTACACTATAACTGCACTGTAATTATACAGACGAATGCAGGTGTGGGAAGTCACAGTCCTGGAGGGCCCCAGTGAGTGCTGGTTTTCTTTTTTTTTTTTTTTTTTTCATTCAATCATTTTTCCATACCACTCCTGTTAAGGGTCACTGGAAGCCTGGAGCCCAACCCAGGAAACACCCAGAGCAGGGCGCCAACCCACCACACGGGGGGGGTGCACACAGACCCAAGGCAGGAATTGAACCCCAGGCCTGCAGGTGCAAGGCAACAGTGCTAACCACCATGCCACCGTGCTGCATTGAGTGCAGGTTTTTGCTCCAGCCAATTAAATTTCATTTGACTACTATCTTAGTCAAGCATCAATTACACTTTTGCTTCTCCACATTTTTCCTGATCATTTGCATCTGTGTGCCTAGTTCTCTATTGTGCGAAAATAAGCATTATGAAGAAGAAAATTAAAAGAGAGACTCAAAGATATGTAACAAAAATTTAAATTACAAATGACAATATCACTAACTACACAATGACAGCACAAAATGACTGGACAATGCAACATCATGTTTAATTCAAACCAAGAATTATTAGGGCTGCAACAAAACTCACGGTTCAGATTGTATCACGGTTTTTGATTCACGGATCAGATGGATGGATGGATGGATACTTTAAAAAGAAACAGTGCCAATGAAACTGTATGTCACACTGTGATGGGTAAACTTTGCAATTAATCTGCGGTTCACATGCATGCCGAACTGCAGGAGTACGGATCAATTACTGTCCGTTACATCAGTAGTAATCATTAATTGTATTTGAACTGTATTAACTAACAATAAAAACTGGTACCAATGACAAAAAATGCTTATTTAGAAGCAGTGATTTAAGTGATTAACAAATTTTTTTTAAATATATCATAACTGTTAAAAACGTTAAGAAGCAACGTCCGTTAGACCTTGTCATGATTTTTAAACTCTTACTAAAAGTGAGTAAAGCTTGTTGACAATTTTTGGATGATCACAGTAGTAATTATACAAAAAAGTCAATAATTATTAATTGAGATTAATACTTAATTAACTTAAAAGCAAAAATTGGCTGAAACAAAAACCTTCACTCACTGCAGCCCCCACTGGACCAATGAATAAAAAGAGAGTTAGATTCAGCTCATGGCCTATGAGGGACAAGCATGTTGAAAACTGGACACTCTGGAACCTGACACGCCTCGTTCAAGTCGCGGACCAGGTCGTCTGAGCCTGAAGCGCAGCTGAAACCTTGCCTGACCCGCGGGGCAGCCCACTTTGGTTAGTTGGCAGGCAACCCATCCTTCCCGCCCCTCCAGGCTAAGTGGGACATGGTTCCGTGGCATGCCATGCAGCACGAGCGAAAGTGGGGCAGTGCTGCACTCAGGCCGGTGAGCAGCAGCCGCCGCGCTGCCTCTTGGAGCTCCGTACCCATGGGCGCTGTTTTGTGAGCGCTCAAGGTCACGACCCAGGGCACCTTCAAGAGGGTCAAACTCTGGCAGGGAACTGGGGCACGGAGAAACCGAATCTACATAAAGGTATGTCACATCCTACAGACAGCGTGCTGTGCTGTAACATTCAGCATGGTATCTAGGGCAAGAGTTATCGGCGAGCTTTCCTTCAGCCGTTAGATATCTAAGGCCAGTACGCTGCTGTGATGGGCCGTTTTGTGCCTGCTTAGCAATGCAGCGATTTTCTGTGGCAGAGGAGCAGGTCTTGGTGAAGACCGAGCCATAACACAGTGAGACCTGCCCAGGGACTGGTGCCAAACAAAAAACAAAAAGTAGAAATTTGGCAGCAGTGTATGATGTGCAAGGAGCACACCGTCCAAAACGCACGTGAAGGAAGTGCCATAAGGTTCGTGACGCGCTAGATTAAAATGTCCTACAGAAATGTATGACCCTCACACTGCTGCCCGCTATAGCTTATGTATGTGCCGACCCAGGTGCCACAGGCTCAGAGCTAAGCGAAGGAAAATTCATTAGACTGATGTTCACCTTCGCCTCTTCTCAGAAGACAAATGGTTGTGCAAAATAAGGTGAAACAAAAAAAAATCAAGTTGAACACAATGAAACGTTCAAATCATGACATGCTAATGAAAAACAGTATGAATGTTAAAGGGTTGGGGGGGCTGCCCCACTTAATTAGTGCAGCCTGGAGTAGGGTAGAATGGGTAGAACATCAGGCTGGGATGCAAATGTCTCCTGGTTGAACAACCGGTCCAGCTGCCAGGTGGGTCCCTGAGCAACACACTCTGTGTTAGCTCCCTGGGCGATGCTTGTGATTGCCCCCTGCTCTCCCGGGGGTGGGTTAAATGCTGTGAACCAATATCGCTGTAACATGTATGTGTTCTCACTGACAATAAACATGTATTCTATAATGTATATAAATATACCCAACATATATACCCAAATTACAGCTTCAGGAAATGAAGCACCGTCAATTTGTTGTCACAGTGAAATGAAAGACTGCTACAACAAGTCAAACGATTTGTCCAATAAAACTGCAGCCTGACCGAAGGCTTTCTGTAATTCTCCTTTCCTTGACTGGACTGTGCTAATCAAACGCTTGCCCAAACACTGCGATGGACGATATAAATGGCATGCCAAAAAAAGCATTCGGACACAGATGCTGGAGTTGCTGAATGGGGGGTGTTGCACCCACCCACACATGCTTCTGTGAGCAGCTACATGCTGTGTGAGTCAGTATCATGTGGAAATTGCTTTCTTAATGGCCTCAATAACCACCCAGCGACAGGAGCTGAATCCATGCTATCTTCAACACATTTAGCACCGGTAGCTAAATCAAATCACAACAAAAGAAACGTGCAATTATTGGATCGGGTCGAAGATGCAATAGGAATTTGCTGAACCAGCTGAACCCTCCCTGTGAAGTTGTGGGACATTACCTAATACACCAAGGAGTAAAACACTGAAACACACCCCTGTGTCACAATAGCCATAGCAACAACGTTGGTTTCCAGGGAAAGTGTCCCATTTTAATATGACATTCCGGTGGTGGTTAAATCTGCCAGGTTATTGTTAGCCTGGTGGACCGTGCAGAGATGACACAGCTGCATGAATAACAGAGAAGGAACAAAGTCTCTGGTGTGGGGGGGGGGCACTGGCAGGGCAAACTGTCCGTCCTAGAGAGGAAAAGGATGACCTCAGCTGTGTATTAATGCAGGACAAAGTGAGCCTTTGCTCTCATAAGGACTCTGATTTCCCATCAGCCATTTCCCACATCAGTCCAGATGACTTTTTATACTCCGTCGCACCTCCCAGGACTTCTCAGAACTTAACACTGCAGTTGAAGGAACCTTTACACATTTGCCAATACAGCTGCACGTTTATTGAGGGTTGAGACCCTCGAGGGGGTTCAAAAGGGTCAAAAGGGTACCAAAGCAGCTCCGATCAGGAAACGTTGACAAAGGCTGTCCTGTGAGCACCGCGCTGTCTCCAAGCTGAAGAGCAAGCGCCACCATAGCAGACGAGCACCTGCAGCAGCACAACCAAACTGCGACACTGTGCCACTCAGGACCGAACCCTGCGTGTGCGCAGCTGCTCTCTCACACCAATTTGCACGCCCTGGCGTGCACTTCCCAGTGAGGCCTAGCAGGTGTGGGCCACGAGGGTCCCCTGTGAACCCGTCTGATGAGATCTTCAGGCTGAGGGAGGTGTCGCTAGCAGGGACAGGCCGAGGAGGTTGCGTAAGGGCATTTGGAGATGGGAAGGGGATTTAGGGAGGGAGGGAACTGCGCCAGGCAATCAGACTCCTCAAATCCCCAGCTGTCTGTACCCATGGTTTTCTGTGTGTGTGTGTGTGCGTGTGTATGTGCGCGTGCGTGCACACATGTGTGCGTGTGTGTGTACGTGTGTGCGTGACTGCATGCATGCGCGCGTGTGTATGTGCACATGCTCATTCACTGACCTGATCTGCCGCTGGGGGGGCTGCCTCCGGGTCTCCTCCCCCAGCCGGTTGAGGGAGGGCGATCGGCTACGGGGTACGCGGGACCCCCTGCCCATAGTCTTCACTGTCCCATTGGGGTTGTTCTGCATCTGCTGGAGCAGGTGAGGCGAGAGGCTGCGGTGGGAAGAGGCGCCAGAGGAGGCGGCGTTGGAGGCTGACGGCGACCAGTCCTGCGTGACGTTGCTCACGTTCAGGTTGTTGTCACTGTTGGAACGCAGCAGCACGCGAGGCGCGGCTAGCGTGCTCTGGGTCCCGCGCCGCCGCTGCGAGTACGTCGGTGCCTCACGGAAAGGCACTGTGGGAGAGGAGGGACATAACAGACAAAGTTAGCGTTTCAAATATGTTTACGGAAAAAGGCCCTGCCAAAGAGTAACTTAAGGCTGTACTTCATGTTTCAAAAGCCAGACACAAAGGGTCATTAGTCATGACAAAGAAGATTCTGATTCTAGGCCAGTTTACAGTTGTCACTAATAATTTGTTTAGTTATAACCTGATCTGTGAGAACTGGTCCTGGACCAGTGAATAGGACACATTTTTGGAGCTAAACCCTCTGTGCTATAGTGGCAAAGTATGGCACTGTCACCCACCTTAGCAACAAAAACCTATCAGTTTTGCTAACGTGCCAGGAGTACCCCTTCTCCCTGACGAAAAGTGAGCCAGGGGCTAGAATCGGTAGAACCAAAGGTGTTACAGTGATGTAGGCGGAAGGTTGCCGGGTGGAATTGGGTGTAATGAATCACTCCATTTACGCCGTTAATAATGTACATCAGGTTTTTGCAAAAGTGCAGATACAACAAATGACCGGGTCACCTCGGGATAAAATATGGCCCCGCCCCCCTCGGATGCAGGGCCTTATGTGATCAGAACACTGAGCATCCAGATCGCTTGTGTTAAACAGCATGAGAACGCAAGGGTGCTGTGTGACTATGCAGCACACCAAGCTGAATCAGGAAAGCAGGCCTTTATGGTTACTGCTGGTTCTGTTTGTTCTGCTATGTTACTTCAGGCAGCTACTAGCTAGCAAACTACAAAACATCTAGTACAAAAAAAAGATACACAGCAAAACCTCTGGGACAACTTTCCCTGGGTGACGATGCTAAACAGTATGTATAAACAGAGGGCTGATACAAGCTTGGAGGGTGCACAACGACTAGCAGAATAGGGGGCGGTGCATGGTGCCTGTCCGGGACACAATAGCCAGGATAAGATAATAATATAGGAAGGGAGTAAACTCCTGCTCAGTTCCTTAATGTATTCAACATGCCGTGAATGTCATAGCCATCCCATGGGAAGGTGTGCTCAATATAAATGTGTTAGGCTAAGAAGTTTCCCCAGGCCATCTCTGCTTCATTAAGTAGGGGACGACACGTTTCGGGAACCAGCTCAGCCAGGGGATGAAGTTTTCCCAAAGACAATACAACCTCTCCTTTCCACTAGCCTTGTGGTGGGTAAGGAAAATCCTATGCAATCATAATTAGCGGCAATGTTTATTACTACCCCGATACCTGAACGGCTGCAAAAAAGAACATAGTTTGTAACATAGCTGGCAGACAACAGCCCTGGTGCAGCTTCAAATGAGCTACAACGGCTACTGCGTCATTTAGCTGTTATTAACTTTTTCTTAAACAAAAAAGATCAGGAGGCAAGTACCAATTTCACACACGCTTCTCAGGGGGTGTTACTCCTGAGCCCTCGTGTGAGTGTTCCTGACTATTTCAGAATCCAGTGAGGTTGAGGAATAGGGAACATGCTGTTAAAAAGATGCCGGCTGCTGGTCGATACACACACACACACACACACACACACACACACACGCGCACACCAACATGCGCACATGCACACACGCAGGGAGTCGCGGGTGCAGCACAGTCATGGTTGCCGTGGTGAGGTGCCCTGGCTGACCTTTACGTGCATATTATATGGAGCGTGTGACATGTAAAAACACATAATGCACAGAGCTAGCAAGAAACGGACATGGGTACAAAGGCAGGTGGAGACATAAGGCTACCACACACACCGCCAAGACTGTCAGCGAGAAAATGTTCACGTGCAGCTGTGCAACAAATGGCTGGTCACGCGCGTGCTGCGTGACAGCGCGCCGGCTGGCACCTTTCAGCAGATGTCAGCACGTCCTATTCGGTTGAAAGGAAGTGGACCAGTGGGACGCGGTACAAAACATGTCAGTTTATGCATCTTGAGTGTGATACCCAACACCCAGTCCCAATTCCCAAAGACAGAGAGCACAGCGGGACTGCCGAATGCAAACACACAAAGAAGAGGGCAGTGGTTTGGTTCACAAATCATAATGAATTGCTTAAACACTCTCAAAAGGGATTTAGTGTCTGGTGTTGTAACAGCGGATTATGGGGTTTGCGGTGGCTTAAATCTTTTCTGTCTCGGAACACAGAAAAACAGCACGACTTTATGTAACAGTCGAAAGCAATCAGAGTAATCTATAACGTTTACAGTCTGTCAATTAGATGCACTGAGCTTTGAAGGGCAACATCTCTGCAGACCTTAAGAGCTACAGCTGATTTCTGCTTAGTTCCACTGTTGTGATGCATCCATGATCTGTAACACACCATACTGAACAAGACTGAAAAAACGTTTTAGAGAATCTGAAGGTACAGAAATATGAAGTATACGAAGAAATTTGCTTTCCAAAAGAGCTGTTTATAGAGAACCACAAACACTTATGTGGGTGATATCCCATCACAGAGAAGTGTGAAATTGTGTTTTTTTTGGTTTTGTTTTTATATATAAATATATATATATATATCCAGTTCCAGTAGTGGAATAAATTATTCTGTGATCTGACAACTTGAACAGATCACAGTGGCATGTACAGAAATAACGTAAACTTATAGTATAAGTCATCACAACAAGCATCACTCTCGCATCATTGTTCAGATTACACATGCACTCGTCTTTTTATTGTAATAACTGTGCCAGGAAATGTGACAGCAGCAGCATTTCTTACTGTTACAAAAAGAAGGAGCAAACGATGAAGTGCAATTAAAAACACCAAGTCGACGCGTTCAGTTTATGAAATACACGACATCCTCAACGACAAGTCTGAAAACCAATTTCTCATGTCAGCTGGAAATAAAAAGTTTCGAACTGAAACACAAAACAGAAATTCTCTCAAGGGAAGCAATATTTATTCATCACAGCGTGCCATTCTGGAGAAAAAAAAAGTTTTTAAAAAGCCAGTTTCTCTCTAAGACAGTAATTTTCAGCACCATATTTACAAAGACAGCTACACATAAATACAAGGCTCTAACTGTTTTAAAAGTCCGACCAACATTTAAGAAAATCTTTCTTACCTTCTTTTTTAAAGGCATTCAGTAATGACTTCATTTCTCCCCCTTTTTCTTTACTTTTTACTCCGACTCGCTCATGTCAAAGAGGCGACGCAACGCAAAAAGGCAGTAAAGCGGATCAAACGGCAGCGCGCGGAGTAAACGGAACCCGCGCGTGTCAGCGCGGGCGGAGAGCTGCGGCCGCACGGAGAGCGCGCGCTGCTGGCGAGCCTGACTGGGGGAGCGGTGCCCGGCGTTGCGGTGACAGAGCCCTCCCCACATGATCGCGCCCGTCAGCTGGGAGGAGAGCTGGGGGGAGGGGGGGGAGGTGCAGCGAAGCGCAGACGGCGCTCGGAGCTCGGCAGCTTCGCGCCCGGCGGTCATGTGAGCGCTCGCGCCGCCGCGGCTCCGCCGCGTGCCAGAGTGCCACCTCGGAGCGCCTCGCGAGGAGCGATGACGAGGCCGCTGCTGACTTCACGCAGCCTGACACCCTCTCTCAGTAGCCTGTGTCGTTCGCATAATTGTGGAATGTGCACCGCTATGCATTTACGAGCGCGTCGCTGCGCTTCTCCATTGCCACCAAAATAGGCTTAACCCTTTCTTTGTCAAAGAATGACCAATTTTAAAGAAATTACAATTAGTGAGTCCAACTCCCATCTTCCAGCAAAGATAACACAATTACTCTTCCATTTTACCGTGCTTTAAAATGCTTCCAGATGGATACTGATATATATTATTTACATTTATTTTTGTGACTGCATTTTAACCCTTCTCCTCAAGACACAGCTGTATTGGAAACAAACCCCTAATGTTGCTAAGCAACTTGAGAGGATGTCTAAATCTGTCAGAGCCAGTTGCCTTGTTGATGCATCAATGAAATGATCTATATGCTATGGTGTGGTGTAGAGTGGTTCTTCTGCAATTTATCAATCCAATTTAGCTGGAATACAGAAAAAGTTTGTCTCAGAAACGGCACATAAATCAGATGAGAAATAGTGCTTTCATTGTACCAGGCAATCAGACAAAATTTAAACACGTTTTAAAGACTCTGACAATTGCCTGAGGAAGAGTAATTTCAGTATTTTAAAATACATTCTTATTGCTTTACTTGGAACTGCATCTGTATTAACAGCATTGATAGTGTGGGAAAAAATATGCACATAGACTTCAGACTATTTGAGTGTTCCTTTGTTACTCCAGTGTCTGTAATCAGCTTCCAAACAAACTACGTTGGTTATGTTGTTTTTCTCTAATGAGTGCAAACAAGTAATTAATGACATAGCTCCCTTATTCTCATGTGTGCTTCACTGGCCATTGTAGCTTTGGTGGGGGTGGGGGGGGGGGGTGAGTGGCATTGGCCTTTTGGCCACACACCCATTTTTTTGGCCTGACAGGATATACAGTGCAGGTGGTTAACATGGCCTTCACAAAGCACTGCAGCAGTGTCTCTACCAGGTACACTAAGTAACGCTAAGGAAAACGGCACTCAGATCATCTACTATACACAATTACTGCTCTTCCCTTCCCCATCATAATCTTAAAAGTACTAAATATATAAAATTTTTGAAACACCAACAAACTTCATGATGCCACCATATTATGCTAGACCATCTGAGGTTCAGTGGGACTTGTTCATTTTGAAATAGTATCAACATATACACAGTCAACACTACAACACAACGAATGAACACACACACACACACACACACACACACACACACACACACACACACACACACACACACAAGAACCAAAGCCAGATTTAAAAGAGCACATCTCCAATATTTATGCACACTGTGAGACACCAGAAAACCGAACAATTTAAATAGCTGATCAAAAGGTAACTTAAGTATTTCAAGGTGAATGAGACCAAACCAGCAATGAGTGAAGGTGCCTGAATGATAGAGCGGCTATGAGGTTGATGTGTTGAGGTGAAAACCATGCCATTCAGTAGAACTTAGAGGTCCTCCTTAGGCAGATTTAACTTCAACCGAGACCCATAGGCCAGCTGGACATTTCATGGTCATTCTGAAGGGAGGCCGAATAAGAGGGTCACTCAGTACGACCCTCAGGACAATTCACGTCCCAGCACCTTTGAGTTCAGAATGGCAGCAAACCGGCTCATAACAAATAAAGTTTGCCCCTCCCCCCACGTAATTATTTTTTTCAATGACCCAATTATTACACTTGATCCAGTAATTTTAAATAGTAAATTTTTGCTAGTAACTGCATGCCAGACCATATGGCGTGTTGAAAAACTGCTTTTCCTGAGCACTTTTTTTTTCCCCTTGTGATTTTAGTAATATGCAGACATGGCTTTTATTTTGGGGTTGTCAGGAGAAACTAGACAACAAAGACCACCTTTGCATTTCAAGTGAGGATTACTACTGCTACTGCCCAAGAGCACAAACTCATTATTAAATACATTCACCGGACACTTTATTAGGTACAGATGTTCAACTGCTCGTTAATGCAAATATCTAATTAGCCAATCACGTGGCAGCCACTCAATGCATTTAGAAATGTAGACATGGTTAAGGTGATATGCTGAAGTTCAAATGAAGGATGAGAGTGGAAGAGAAAGGAAATTGAAGTGACTTTAAACGTGGCATGGTGGTCGGTGCCAGACAGGCTGTTGAAAGTATTTCCGAAACTGCTGATCTACTGGGATTTTCACGTACAACCATCTCCAGGCTTTACAGAGGATGGTCTGAAAAAGAAGAAAATATCCAGTGAGTGGCATATCTCTGGGCAGAAATGCCTTGTTGATGCCAAAGGTTAGAGGAGCATAGCCAGACTTGTGCAGGCTGACAGAAAGGCAACAGTAACTCAACCGCTCATTACAACCGAGGTATGCTGAAGAACGTCGCTGACTGCATAACACCTTGAACTTTGAAGCAGATGGACTACAGCAGCAGAAGACCACTGGGGTGCCACTCTTATCAGCTAAGAAGAAGAAACTGAGGCTACAATTCACATGAGCTCACTAAAATTGGACAACAGAACATTAGAGAAACGTCGCTGGGTCTGATGACTCTCAATTTCTGCTGTGACATTTGGACAGTAGCATGAAAATTTGGTGTAACCAACATGAAAGCATGGATCCATCATGCCTTGTATCAATGGTTCAGGGTGGTGGTATAATGGTGTGGGGGATATTTTCTTGGCATACTTTGGGCCCCTTAGTACCAACTGAGCAAGGTTTAAATGCCACAGCCTACCTGAGTATTGTTGCTGACCATGTCCATCCATTTATGACCACAGTACCCATCTTCGGATGGCTGCTTCCAGCAGGATAACATGCTGTGCCGCAAAGCTAAAATCATCTCTAACTGGTTTCTTGAAACACAAACTACGTTGGTTATGTTGTTTGTCCACTGTACTGAAATGGCCTCCACAGTCACCAGATCTCAATCCAGTAGAGCACCTTTGGGGTGTGGTGGAACAGGAGATTCTCATCGTGGATGTGCAGCCGACAACTCTACAACTGCATGGTGCCATCATGTCAGTACGGACTACAATCTCTAAAGAATGTTCCCAGCACCTTCTTGAACCTATGTCACAAAGAACTAAGGCGGTTTTGAAGACAGAAGGTGCACCCAATAAAGTGTTTTGTGAGTGTATAAGCACCATATAACTATTATATCATAGCATAGCAATTGTATCAGTTAACATGCATAACTTTGCTCAGGAGTCAATGAATCATAACATGTTCCAATAAGAATCATCAAAGAAAAAATTATTCATCTCATTGTTTATAGGTGATATAAATGCATATTACATAAGTATTTAGTTGTACATCAATTAGCGTAGTTTTGATAAAGTACGGTAACAAAGAGGTGTTAATACCTCTGTTCACTGTGCATCTGGCATGTCTGCAGGTGGAAAAAAGTGTGTAGGAGCATTTTTCATGTAGCCTGCTTAGCACCACAAAACAGGACAGTGGAATTGACCAGTTAAGTAACGTTCCCTTGGTGGATTGGTCTGGGAGCGATCTGGAAGAGCTGCAGTGAAAGATCACATTCACACAGCACAGTTTTATGCCTTCCCTATTTGTCTAAGAAAAAGACAGAGAGCCCGCTCTTGGAACTGGCTGCACGGGTCTCCAGAAACACAAACGCACAGTAGCAGGAGGGTAAATGGGTCAACCACGCAAAATTTGCCTTTCTGCGAGGATTGAGCGAGAACCTTTGTTTTCCTTGAACAGCCGCCATCGTAGGTGGCTTTCGAGGTCGTCATGGCAGAACGAGGTGACACTCTGGTATTATTCGCTGGGGATTATGACAGCCTTGCAGCATGTGTTCCAATGCAGGGCATGCAGCCTTCTCAAGGGGCTTATCATGCTAGGGGAAAGTCGACCGCATTTACATACCAATATGCATGAGGTTTTTTTTCTCCATACAAAATCTGTCACTCATTTACATACATTCATGTGCATTTATGAGCCAGCAAGAACCGGTGATTGTTTTCCAAAAAAACTGGGAGTGAGAAACGGTGTGATGGTTTGTGCTATGGACCCCTGTGCTGAGACACAGCAAGGCTGTGGCATCCTAAGCAACTGTCCTTAAAGGCTACCATGACAATGTCACACAAAAATCTACCTGTCCTCACAGGCTATGCTGCAGCCCCACTGACGTGTCAGCAACACTGTGTGTTTTGTATGATCCAATGTGAATTTGTAACTGGGTAAAGGAAACTTAAAGGACACCACCAGCACTCTGCTGCCGATTGAGCAACACTTCAGGGTATTTGGCTGACACCACAGCTGTCTACGTAAGAGTTTGTGAACCACGTGACCAGGCTGGGCTCCCGGTGCCCCGGACACTATTTACTATAAAATCACATGTAACATGTGGTTACAATTTCTCAACCACTCAGAATCCCTAATATTATTCTATAATACTGAAAAAGGGCCAGGCTGCTGATTAGAACAGAGAATCCACCAACACTCATCCATGATAATTCTGGAGGATGACTCTTTCGTGCAGTTACTATAAGTGTCTATGGAGCTGTAAATCCTGCTATCACACTTAGCATGATTTATAACACAGACAGTTTGGGCCTGCTGATCCTATGAGCCATAGTTTGCTGTTTAGTTACACACTGGTGCTACACACTTCTTCACTGGATGACGGTCTATCAGACTTTCCTTGAGCCTCTCAAGGCTAATTCTCAAAGATATAGCAAAGATTATACACGCCTCACAAATTGTTCAAAGTATTCTGTGTAGCACAACTAAGGTGGAACAAATTTATTGAAAAATGCAATAAAACATTAAGCATGAGGAGTCCCCATATTTTGTTTCCAGTCAATACTCCAGGCTGAAACATGTGGCATGGTTATTTTTAATTCATATTTTATTCCCCACAATATAAATACCTCACACTTTCATTGTGGGATTAGGCTTCTGAAGGGAGGATGAGCACACAGTGTTTTTTTATATGACTTCCTCCATTTAGATTACCAATCAGACTCTAGCCAGATTCCTCCAACCAATTATCACATGGATCTCGACTCCATGGTAACCAGTGGGTGCTGCTAAGGAGAGAGGCGACTTACATACTTGACCAAGGAGTCCCTACATTTAGAGCAGTAATCTGTCACTAAAATGTGACATATTACTGAAATAAAAACACTCGCACAAACTACACTGTAGACCACTTGGACATCTTGGTTTGAAAGTATAGCGATCACATGATTTACATCCACAGAGATGACCCAGTAAACAAGACTTGATATTTTTAATATAAGTCATGCACTTTCACTAGAAATTTGATCTGAGAAAGAAGTAATACAACAATCTGAATCCTAAAGTCTGAAACTCAGATTTAAAGGATTACAGGCATACCAAAAACTGGTGCTCAGAAACACGAAGAGAAACGCGTTTCATTTTATCTAACAAAACAGAGGAGCAGGAAGAGGGGAGGCGTGTGAGCCACGCTCTGCACATGTAACACCACCCTGCATTTCTCCCTCTCGCTCTCACTTTGCAGCGATACGCAGCACAGCTGTGGAACTCGCGAGACCGGCGGGACGAGCGCTGCACCAGCCATGCATTTTACACCTCCCAAATTGTCCGGCTCGGCGTGAAGGGAACAGGAGACATTAGAACCGCGGCCGCAAGGTGACGGGGGAAAAATGACGACAAAGGGAGATGAAGAAGCCGTTTTAATCTGTGGGATTATCGGCCTCCTTTTAGCAGTGCCACTCAGCGTGCTCTAGGTGAGGATGAAACACGACGCGGTGTAGAGTCAGACCCCCTCCCCCAAGGTTACTGCAGACATGAAGACGTTACTCCCCATTACTCTATGCCATAGTATTACTCCATGACAGCAACAAAGTATGTTAACAGGTGGCCTGGTGGCTCAATGGATAGGACATCAGGCTGGGATGCAGAAATCTCCCGGTTTGAGTCCTAGCCCAGCCACCAGGTGTGTCCCTGAGCCAGACACCCAGCGCTAGATCACTGTAACATGTATGTGAAATGTTGTAAGTAGCTTTGGATAAAAGTGTCTGCCAAACACTTTTCCTGCTCCATTGAGGTTTCCCTGGGCTTTGAACAATATGGACATATTCAGTTGTGTACACTTGTATGTAAATACAAGTTTTCATGTGTTATCGTCCTCATTAAATTATGACTAATTATTATCAGCCTTCAGGATAAAAGTGAAGGTTCACTGTCAGTGAACAATATGAACTGGTCATGACATGACAGGTATTGAGAGCATTCGATCTGCATTCAACACTTGTGCAGTTCATAGTGTAGTGTGTCATCATTTAGGGGGAAAAAGCAGTCAGCCAAAACCCCACACACACACACACACACACACACACACACACACACACACACACACACACACACAGAGCATGAAATGCAAGGACTACTCAATACCTCTGAGACTATTACATATACTGTATATATTACAAATTTTACTCTATAATGGAAAGTCTGTATTTCAAATGAGCATTTTAGGTACAGAAATGGAAAATTCAAGCAAATTTAAGGAACTGCAAAAGGATCAATTCTACTGCTTTTAAGATCTTACAAAAGCCCATTACATACTGTACACTATTAAAACCAATTAGCAAAATCTAATCAGTTGTACCAAAAATGTCAGAACTATATTTGAACTAGAGCTTACAGCATTATATTTGGTAACCATAATAAAGTTTGAGCACACTGTGACAGAATGAACGTACGGCAGAGTAATTGGAGCTCTTCCTCGTGACAATTAACGAGTTGCAGCGCTGGAGAAGATACAGGAAATTCCAATTTAGGCCGTACACAGGATTGGAACCTGTCGTCATGGCGTCCGCACAACTGTCCTTGCCAAACCCGCGATACTAGGAATAGTGGTGCCGCTGTTGCCACGAGTGTCACCGGCGCATGCCCGCACGTGCACACTGCTGCCACAACACCCCCTGCTTTTGGTTGGAACCGACCTTTTTCCTCCGCAGAACAGGCACAGCCCATGGCCAATAATCCACACGTAAATGTGTCCCATCACAGGCAAATGGCTTGAAAGTGGGGAGGAAATAAAATGGCAAGATTATCCCCAAACAGGCTGCCGAAGTGCTGGGCCATAATCCTGTGGAACGTGCAGACCTTTGTCTGACGACACACTCAGCCGACTCTGGCCATTGGGATAGCAGACCGCGTCCTTCCTCCTATTCCGTAGAGTCCATGCTAGTTGACGATAAGCAGATGTTTGCTAATCCTGTGGAGATTTTCATTCAGTGTCGTGCAGCTGCGGAACGATTGCAGATTTATTTTTTTTAGCTATTGTTTTGCTTTGTGTTATATTCTCCGGTCCTTAATCCTTCTGGCTTAACCTTTCCTTCCATGTGAAATAGTTTAATTAACAATTGGAGCAAAACTGGAGTTCAAATTGATGCTGGCGAATCACAAAGGGATTGGGTGGACTGGGAAATCATGGGTGGATTAAAAAATCATGGGCACCTGGGAAAAAGGTTTTGGAGGTCCCTCCCACTGCTCAGGGCCCACACCACAAACTGGGGAACACTGCTGGGGGGGCTCCCTAAAACCAGGGGCTCAGGACTTAGGCCCAATGCAGTAATCCACCCATGTTCACATGGTAAAAAAACTGGGTAATTATATATATACATATAAGAAATAAATTACCGTAAATTGCTCACTATCCAATAAGCAGAAGAGAGCAGAGTTTCTAATTAACACTGATTAACTTAATCGGACAGTAAAACTGGCCAGGTGACCGTACGTCAAGCTAAAGAGTAAATCAATTCTCCATGGAGTCCCAAAATAAACACACGGTGCACTTTTTAGACATTTCTATGTTTAAGAGCACAGCACAAACAATTTCGAAAACATATTTTCTGGTTATAGTTTGTATGGATAGAGCACAGAAATTGTGACAAATTTAAAATTTTAGAAATAATACACATACTTATATAAACTTAACATAAATAGTAATAATATAGTTATATATAGCATCTATGAAAAGCTTATTTTCACAGTACCAAACCAAATTTAGAAATGCATAAAGCTGAACTGAATGTATGTATAAATAGAAGTTTATAATGTAATTTTACAACAAAGCTCAAGATCATGGATAATCCTTATATATAGTTGCACAATACATCAAATTTTTAGCATTTTTTTTTTTTTTTATGAAATACAAAGAAGAAAATTCATACAGGCCATTAAGATTTCAGACGTACTGATAGGACGTTGCAGCTGTCACCTTGCAACTTTGGATGTAAAAGTTAATTACAAACTTTCACTTACCAATGTCACTTTCTTTGTGGTTCTTAATCAGTTCAGCCAGTTCAAAATTTCCTGCTATAATTGCCACCTACAAAAAAAAACAGCAAGGCTGTAACAGAAAATCAATTTAATGTATGAATACTTCACATGTATCATGTTACATGCACCCCATAATATCCTCTTAAATGACCATAACGCCTAACTAACACAACCTTCATCTGTGCTACATTTTCCAGTTCTGTTGCTGTACACATTCATATGATCAGTTTAATTGTCTATTGTCTGCATATAAACAATACCTTCTGTCCTGTTCTGGGGTGCTCTACTGACTGTAGACCTGCTGGATCAATTTATCAGGCAACACATTCACTCACATTCACACACACACACACACACACACACACACACACACACACACACAAGAGGCACTAACGCATACATTTCTCCTTGTAAATATAACACTACTTGCCAAATTTTCAATATGAAAGATTGCTACAGCTCCTCTAGGATGCCTGTGTGAATAATGTGTTCCACTTTCCTGCGATGTGGAATGCAAGACGTTTGTATGACGCACAATTTGACCCAGTATAATTTGCAATCGTTTGTACCCACTTATAATTAAAATTAAAAAATCATTTTAATGTTATTTAAAATTTAAAGTTAAGGAAAATGGTAAAACAAAACCTTTAGGGATTTTTATATCTTTAAAAAATCTTCCAAATTGGTACAAATCCTTGAGTAATTTGAACAGAAAAGAACTAATTTGCGTGCACATTCTAACTTTAAACGTGGAATAAATCTGAAAGCTTTTAAAGTTTAGTTACACAAAAGGCCACAGGGGGGCAGTGTTTCCACACCAGGCCGTACCCTGTAGGACCCTCATAAGGACGAGTTTAATGACGAGAATCTGAATGCAAACCACGATAAGATTTTGAGAACAAATCATGCGACAGCTAAACCCAGCTTTGGAGGTGTCACAATTTAACAAGCAGAAGTATAAAGACATTACAAAAAACTGGCAGACCAGCATGTCAGCATCACACCTTAACCGTAAAATTATTCATTGTAAAGCATCAAAAAATAAATAAATAAATAAATAAAATTACATACATTCCTGAGACTGAGAAAGGAGTGCTTGAAAGTCACAAAAGGTTTTTCGTACAAAGTATGCAATTCCAAGAAAAATGCTAAAGGGTAAGACAGAGCTGCCCCTGAGCTACTGTTTAAATGCCCAGCATCAGTCACATCCCCTTATGAAGAAGGCTCCCAGATCTTTTCTCTAGGGAATACTTGGGTAAAAGCTAAGTGTCTAAGGCTGCACTGCCTCCTTCTAAGATGAGACTGTTACACCTTTATCACAAAGGACGAAATGCATTTTTCTACTGTGTACAGATGACAGATACTATAGACACTGATTTGGCTCATGTTTTAATTTTGGCATCTAAAGGAGTTTTCCTTATTAAGTATGTTGTATTATACTGTTTATGAGAGTGTATAGAAATTCTAGATTAAAATCAGTAGATGTACATATTTTACATTAGCTTTCAAAGCAGCATGAAAATATGAGTATTTACTGACAAGTTTAAAAAAATGCGATATACAAAAAAGAAGAAAATTTCGCACGCACACACACACACATGCAAACTTAAATGTCAATTTTACACAAAGGTTCGAAATAGGCACAGGTGGAATAAACACAGATGAAATGGAGAAATGTAATGGAGAAAATCTCCCCCAGGTGAAAAAACGCCTGATGAACAAAAAAACTGCACGATACTTGTAAGTGTTGCAATCACAGGTCTTGATTTAGTCAAAATGTGTGATTCATCTTCAGAATCCCAAGACATAACTAGAGCAGTGTCGTTTCTGAGAATACCGTTCATTATAGAACACTCTATCTTGTTCGAGCCCTGCTTTAAAACAAAAAAAGTTAAAAAGTCAACTCTTTTGGGGTTGAAGTTGCTGACATCGCAGACAAGGATACTGACTGTATAAACTCCAACTTCACAACATCAGGTGTCTGCTTGTACTCGATAATGTCACCCTGTGCTACGTGGATTATACATCTCACCTAGTTTTTGTAGCCTGCAGAGTTGGGCTGACTTCTGTCTCTCTCTGTCTGTCTGTCTGTCTGTGTGTGTGTGTGTGTGTGTGTGTGTGTGTGTGTGTGTGTGTGTGTGT
>JABJVR010026561.1:0-23404 GCA_025773905.1 Chitala chitala
GCGCAAATGCACATGCGTGTCACCCCACCCCCACTTCATTATAAGCACATTGCTGAAAATGTCCTTGTTGTAAATGATCTTTGATGCCCTCACCGTGCACAGCCATTTGTCTTCACCTTAAGTTAGCCTCCCACGTTTCACTCCTGAGCCCCACCTGAGTCCACAGGACACACTGAGACACTATGGGACTTTTTAAATGGTGTGGAAATCGGAGAGCCAGTTTCCTCCCCTCTGTGTATCTATGACCAGTTGAAATAGTTAGTAGTCATTAAATAAAACACTTTGAAAAAGAGCAGGATATAAGTTTTTTGTGTAATTTGTAATAATTTTTGCTTGTTTTAAATATTTTTTTTAATGGTGTTGAATGTTGCAGCTCCACCTCCGCAATTGAGCAGCAGAGGCGTAACTGTTAGTCCGTGTTGTTGATTCCAGTGGCCTCTATCTTTAACTCCAAGCAATGCTCAGCCATGGCCAGTCTGATGATTCACTTGGGGGATGACATTCCACTGTTGAAGCCCTTGTTCCAGCCTCACATATTTCATCCGTGTCTGTACAGAGGGGCTACCTTTGGTATTATTTTCCTTCCATGAGAATGTCTTTTTCATAAGAGGTGGTTTTATTCCATGTACATGCAGTTTAAGGGAATAACAGGGCTTGTTTGAACTTGCTCGTACTGTTGCCTGTTGTGTTCAGGTTCTGAGATGGGTTTTCATACTGCCTTGCTGCTTTCAAATACCACCATCCCCCTCTCCAAAAAATTAAATTTGTGTGTGTGTGAGGGAGAGAGAGAGAATGTAAGTAAAAACAGCTGGATGTGAGAGCAGTACATTATGCTGTTTGTGACATCAGTCATTCAGGGATGTGAAGCGAACAGCTCGGCTCCAGTTTAACAGGCACTTTCGTAGTGCGGTCCTATATCATTCTCATCACTCTGACGTTATTGTCCCTCGGCTGGTGCTGTGTACTGCAGCAGTAGGTTTCGTGACTGCCGACTGGCAGCAATTGCATTTCTGCACAAATAGAGAAACTGGGCCTCCTCAGAGAGAGGGTGTGTGACAGTGGCTATAGTTTTTAATCTGGTATCATTTATTCAGTTGAACGCTAACAGGCCGATTGGATTTGCATCTGAGAGATTGACGAGCTTGTCATATGAAACTTTAAATGTCGTTTGTGAACTTAAGTTGCACATCACACACTGTCATATCAGGTCATATTTAATACATTGTTCCTCCGCGTGGTGTCCACTGCTCCCACTTCATCAGCACACGCGTTAAACATTGTATTTTGTTGCCCTTGTGATTGTGCACTATAAAACGTATTTTTGTCACTTTCTCCATATTTGTCAGAATAAACAAGACATTCTGGTCAAGTATTTCCGATTAACTATTACCTTTTGATGACCTGAACGAATCTAATGCTTATTATTTTTATCTTACTCCACGATGTTTGCTCTCGAAGTTTAATCTCCGTTATAAAATACGTTAGAAGTGGAATAACTATACCTTTGATTTTCTTTAAATTCATTCCATTGGCATATGCAAAACAAGAGCCTGACCCACAAATGAAGGGTCCCTAACCAGTGGCTGTGTCCGAAATCACTCCCTACTCACTCAATCCCTAGACATGTAGGGTAGTAGAAATAGTGCACTAATTAGTGTGTTCGCCTAGCACAGTAGTATTCGGACACTACCGCACTACTGACGAAAGCAAACACCTACAAAATTGTGTAATATCCAAATATATATTAATACTATATTTTACCAATAAATGTGTATTTTGTGCAGTTTCCGTTGTGATTTATTTGCACAACTTATATTAAATATAGTTTTGTCGCGCCACAACTCAGATCTATCTCGAGCCCGTTTACAAAACCAGTCCATCGAAATAACTTTTCTCAGTATAAACACCTTGTAGAACTCCTGCTTCTCTATCATTTTTCTGGGTTAGTGGCCATCGGTTCTACACTACTTTTAATGGTGCGTTGTGGGATATTTTGAGTGCCACTATACAGTATACTGTATAGTGGACACAGTTACTCACTCAACATTGGGACACCACTACAAAATGGCGATGATCTCTGACATGGCGCGCTGCATTGTGGGGAATTTGATCGTAGGACGCCATGTGCGTGTTAGGGGAGTAGGACGATCGAGCTGGCAGGTCTCGTACTGACAGCCTGACACCCCACTGAGATGTTCTGCACCAGACAGTGTATCCGGAACGCGATGTGGGTCGCTCTGAAGGCGCACAGGTGAGCGCAGAAGTACACGTGAAAGCCCGAAATTTCACACGCTACCGGCTCGCCGTGGTAACAGACGCCGAGGAGAAGGTTCAAGGGCAGCGAGCTAGTTTAGCGTTCGTACAAAAATCTTACGAATCAGCATGTGAAAAGATGGTGCAGTGCTTTCTTACGATGTGTTGTTAATTTCCCAATAACACTTTTATTAAATATCTGGTAGTGCAAAATTCCGTCTTTTTGCTGCATAGCGTCCCAGATGATGCAGTTGGTGAAAGCGCCTTCCTTGGTTTGGTTTGGTTGTGCTACTGAGCGCTGAATATATATATTTGAAGATTTGTGCATGACCCCAGCGATCTTGGAGCTTAGTGATTTCTGTGCATTGTTCCGCTAGTAAAAAGCCAGTACTGTATTTGTTGTCCTTAATACCGTTTTTGAAAATATACCCTTCACCCTATAAAACTCACCGATTTTTAAATTAGCCTAAGTAATATACTTAAAGCAACGCCAGAACTGGAGGATAATTTGCTACTGCAATAACTTAAGTATTTGACTTTGTGTTTTTGAATATGTTTTCATTAAAAGAAAACTATGAAAACATTAGTAGTGGTGACAGAAAAATTCATAGTGAAGATGACATTATAAAGCAGAACAGGAATGTCTCAGTACAGAACTGAGTAATGAGTGGCCACCAAATGGTTAGGGTGGCATTGCTGTCTAAATGAAGGTGACGGTCGTCCTTCCTCCAGGCAGGACCTCCAGATGCCAGCTTTGTGCTCGCTCCGGTGTCTGAGGACGACCCCTGCCAGCTTCTGTGACCCTCTCCCCACCCCACCTCTGGATGGCGCTCCAAAACAGTACTCGCCTAAAATCCAGCGGCTGGTCAATGAGATAGCCGGGCTCACACTGCTGGAAGTCTCAGACCTGAATGAGTTGCTTAAGGTGGGAACATGCTGCAGAGTGAGGGGATCATGTGAGAGATGCAGTAACTAGGCAACAGCTAGGATACCAACATCTTAACATGTCAGCATATGCCAGTTCTTCTGAACAACTAGTGGCTGTGCTAGGGATGTGTGCTTAGTTACTTTATCTTAGGGCTTTATGGTGTAAGTGTGTCTGTGGGAGGTGGAGGATGCTTACTGCAAGTGGGACTTTGGACAGTGACTCAGTGCAATTCTCATGGTGTTTTGCATTCATACAGAAAACCCTCAACATCCAGGATGTTGGCATGATGCCTTTTGGAGGTGCTGCTGGCCCAGCCACACCCACAGTTCAGGTAACGAGTTTCTGTGGGTGGGGGGTGTTACTAGAAGATTATTACATACAAGTATTGCAGTTGGAGCCTCAGTTTTTCCATTTTGCATACGTGTGAAAATGTCTTCCCAGTGGTGGTCACTTTCTTTAAAATTCCTTTCCCTCTTGGTGCGGATACGTGTGTGTGTGTGCGTGCGCGCATGTGTGCGGCCAGGCAACAGAAGAGGAAATAGCCCCGGTAAGGGAGAAGACTCATTACACAGTGAAACTCACAGAGCTGAAGGCCACAGAGAAGGTCAAGCTTATCAAGGAGGTGAAAAACTGCATCCAAGGGTTGAACCTTGTTCAGGTATGGACACAGTGTAGAGGTGTGGGTGTGTGTGGGTGGCACCAGACCTGTTTTGTCAGCTCCAGCAGACTTTGTTTTCATCAGCGTTGCTGCTAGATGATGAGTGAATCTGCTCTGTAAGAATGACTTTGCCTTTTCCTTTGTCTCCCTCCAACCTCCCAGGCAAAGAAGCTGGTTGAGTCGTTGCCACAGGAAATCCGCGCCAATGTGTCCAAAGAGGAAGCAGAGAAGCTGAAAGCGGCACTGCAGGCAGCGGGGGGCACAGTGGTACTGGAGTAGATCTGCTTCCACCACCCCCACATTCCTCCCAGCAGTGACTTTGTCATTCTTCTACTCTCCCAACACACCAACAGTCCTCAGGAGCACAAACACAGACTGCCTTCATGTCTGCTCACACTGCCTGTCTATGTGAGGGAGGCTGAGAGGCAGCCTGAAGCTGCCTGCCTATGAGTCTGGAAAGGGGACACGGAACATCTGGGCCTCTCATCTGCAATAGAGCTGACTGTATACTGGACTCCATGATTACTGTTTGCCTGGAAATGGAGCCAGCTCTGGACTAGGAAGGTCCAGTTGCCAGTGGTGAAATAAACACGATTTGATACAGGGGGCAAGAGGTGCTCTTTACTTGGCTAATTGGATTGGTATGAGAAGTTGCGAGGACAGCAAGCTTTCTTTTGTAATTTAATATTAAGGGCGATAAAGATTCACTTGACTGACTTAACCTGTCCATCATATAAATTAGCAAGTGATCTTAATTGCAGATGTAAGCATATTATTGGCATGTCTTAACAGGTAGTACCCCAGATATCCACTAGAGGGTACTGCAGCTGTAGTAATAGTTGCAGATGTCTGGGTTCACCATAGCTAACATGGAGGATTGATGGGTAGAGCTGTTTGTTATACCTTCAGGGTCACGGATTTGAGTTAGTCTCTTGTTTGGTTTCATCCATATGTGGCATCTTGCCTTCTCCCTGTATGTATGTTGGTTTATTTCAGGTACTCCAGTTTCCTCCCACAGTCTGAAGACATACGGTGAAGGTGGATTAAGAGCTGTGTTTGCCTTGGTGTACGATTGGATGCACCTACTCCTGGGTGCATCCTGCTTTTTGCCCTTTGCCATCTGGAAGAAACTTCTGGCCCCTTGTGACCCTGTCCATGTTAAACTGATGGAACATTTATGAATGAGATTCAGATTTTCTAGTTAATCTTAAAACATGTTTAAGTGCATTTGCCATGTAATAAAGTTTACACATGACATTTAAATTTCACAGTTGTTCTGATACCATTACTTTGTGTTCCATAGCTCTGACCATAAGCCATTTCTTAAACATACATTGTTTAGGCATATTACGTTTTAATGTCTGCCAAATTCAATGTTTTCATGCTTGTATTCTAAGAAATGATTCAGAAGTTTCAGAACACCAGGTAGTTCACAATAGAAAATGCCAGTATTTCTAATTTAAAATGAAATTTCCAGTGCTCAATAAATCTTAAATTTCTTGGACTGTACAGTAGAAGGAAATTTTTCGTCTGTTAAAAACACTGTATTGTCAAGTCAACTGCTTATGGATTTCCCAAAGAGACGTGAGCAAGAACAGAAACTGGGGTTTATAAACATGTTCTCCGAAGGTCTGACTTGCTCACTGCAAATCATGAGCTACCATGATGATGTGGTTTAAAGTACATGATCAGAATTGCTTGTGGGGTTTATTCAATTTATTTTTAAATAGCGCTTTTCGCAACAATGTACCTCAAAGCGCTTTGCACAGGAAAATACAGATATTGAAGAATTAGTACAAATGAATGAAGCCAGACAATGGAGGAGAGGAACCAAAAACTCCACAGTGTGGTGAAAAATACCTCTGGGGGCCCAAGGTTGACTGGCTGCCCAGCCCCTCCTGGGCATGCTAACATTACAGAGAGTAGTGGTACTTATTGACAGCTAGATTGTTCCTAGTAATATGATATAAATAAATTCAGTCCTTCTTTGCTCCTGGTGCTAAAGCTGCTCTCACTGGCCTTCGGTGTCCCTCTGGTGGAGCTTCGTCCAAGCGGATACATTAGGAGTCAGCCGCTCTACGAAGGCATCCCGCTCAGATGGTGCCCAGGCTTTATCAGGTTTGGTGAACAGTATCCAGTAGACTACAGACTGATCCATTATAAGGGCTCAGTATTCAGATGAGGCCTTTTGAATCTCAAACAGATCTGTAGGTTTATAGCATCAATGTGTGAATAGCCATTATTCTTGGTATCCTAATGTAAACACCACCAGCAATGCTAAATATTCATTTAGGAGCCAATTACCCCAACTCAACCCCCCCCCCCATGTCTTCAGTCACATGGTGTCATATTTGGTCTTATAATACACCTACTTGTGTTTCAAGATGGAGTGTGTAATTTTTAACTTGGATTGGCATGTGGCACATTCCTAACATGTCAGCTGTTGTGCTAGATCTGCATTAGTAGAAATATCGATGTGCATTATGGTCCTTTTATGTCCTTCACTTAGGTTCCCTATTTCATTTTTCAAAATTTATCAAAAGTCTTGTTTTTGTTTGTATTGTAACTGAGTCCACTGCCCTCTCAGGACTTGCTGGTGGTTTCACAGCGACCACTGCAGACACGGTAAATATTAAGTGAGTTACACATCAATTTGCGACGACCATGACTTTACACCTGTGCCTTTCTGGTGTAATTTAGTTTATGTCAACTAGTTGTGAGTAAAATCCCAGGCAAAGTTATTGCTACTGCTTTTCTTTATCGATAAATGTGACGGCCGTCGCAAATAGGTATGTCATGACACTATGTCAAACTCTGTGATGGGATGGAGGTTAAAGACAGGATCCCAGAATGTGAAACCCTATGCACAGCTGAAAGCTGTGTCCTGACTGGTATGATGCAGAACAATGTGAAGCTTCCAGCAGAGCTAAGGAGAAAGTGTTTAAGTGTCATCAGTATGAAAAGTTGGCCGGTCACGCTGAACAGCAGCCACTGTACAGGGCTGAAGCTTCATCATTTTCTCATGCTCTGTCTGTTTCTGTTTGCCTCACACTTTTTCACACATTCTGGGCGGACTGTTCCGTGTCTGGAAGGGCAGTAGAAGTGGAAGGTGGCATCTGATTGGGTGGGGAGCATTGTCAAGGTTTGGGCATGTGCTTGTGACCGTGTCATTGTGTCTGTTTCTACAGAAGAACTGAGGAAGCTGTTCTCTAAAGTTATGATGACTTCCAGCAGGGGTCTGTGGTCACAGTGGGTCAGGTAAGAGAGAAAGACAGGGGGTAGTGTAATGCTACAAGAGGACAACTGTGGTGTGTGTGTGTGTGTGTGTGTGTGAGAGAGAGAGAGAGAGAGAGAGAGAGAGAGAGAGAGAGAGACAATTACTATTTAAAGTCAAAAAAACTGCTGTGTGTGTGTGTGTGTGTGTGTGTGTGTGTGTGTAACTTTTTTCTCCCTGCAGCCCCCCTGTTATGAGCAGGCAAAGCAGCTGCTTTCGGGATCCTGTTTGGCCTTATCATTGCCTACTCACTGGACAACATGATTGTGGCATTTTCTCTATTACTGATAAGGTTTTGTCACATTATTTTTCCCATAGGAACAGCTCACGTAAGAAATGAGGTGTCCATGCATCCTACCCGCCCCCCTCCCAATCTTCTTTAGAGAGTCTATGTTTATTTGCTCTGTCAGCTCCTGTATGTGATGAAGACCAGAATCCTGTACTCTGGGGGGTATTCAGGGTGAGGCTGTGAGTGTGAATACTGCAGCCTTCCTCAGATTGTTTGATGTTTCTGTAAATGAATTCTATATGTTTCAGGGGTAATTCATTGTCTGAGGGACACAACTTAGCTGGGACCCTCAGCTTTCTACAAAGGTGACTGTCAACATTCTTTAAACTCATAGTGTCTTTCTGCATTATAACCATGCAGAGAAACAACCAGTGCATCCAACTGCCCACTCCCCTCGCAGGACCTTATTCCTGTCGGAATCCACTTCATCCCTCTCAAAGTCCTGACCGTCATCTTTCTTGAGGATCTTGCCAAGTACTTTGGCAACATTGTCATCACCTGAGCATGCTCTGTGAACTCTGACCCTGTGACCCTAGACCTTTGGTGTATATCTGCATTACATTATCATTGTTATTTTATTATGATTTTTCAGTGTGTGATGTTTGCTCCAATTTTTATACTCATAGTACAACCTGCATTTTGGCACAACTTATGTTGGTTTAAATGTTTTTTATTAATAATTATGTTCCCAGACCAGGAACAACAACCCTGTCTTATATGGCGTTCTACTTAACATCAGCCCTGCAGTGGGTTGGCGCCCCACCCTGGGTGTCCCCTGCCCTGCGCTCTATGTGTTCTGGGATGGGCTCCAGGCTTCCCTGCAACCTTTCACTGGATGAAGCGGTATAGAAGTTGACTGACTGACTGATGACCTAACATCAGTGGGGACCTTTCAGACACGCTTTGTAGGACACCCACAGCAAAATGGGCAGAATGTACAGGTGAGCCATCGCCATGGGAAAGTGACATATTAATGTAGAGTGAGTGAAGAAACTGTTTGTTTTCCTACACAAGGGGTCAGGATGGGTTATGCTGGACTCTGGTTCCTGTCCACACTGCATATGACTATCACCCCCCACATTTGTGTGTTATGGTCAATATTCTGAGAGCTGTACCAGGACTGTTACATATCATGGCTTTCACACGCAGACGACGGTCTCATCTTAGCAGTTTTGTGTGGCGGTTTTAACCTCGCCTGCTTCCAAATACCTGGTTATCTCAAGCAGCCATCATTTGGCATACAGCCGTGAAAGGCATTACAATAATTGTTTAGGAAATTTGTGTCGTTGTAGTCTGCTGACAGAAATTCTGTTTTATTTAGAGACAGCTGGCGGGACTTGCCAGCTGTTTCTTAAATCAGCTTTGTCTAAACGGTTTTATCCCACAACATCAAAGAATCAAACTAATTTGTCTCTGTTTTTTGGGCACAGGTTGTGTTTTTCGCTGCCAGGCTTTAATTCTGTTTATAGAAATTCTACTCGTCAGGTTTTTCCTCAATTTAATAACCAGAAAGTTATGTAATCAGAACACTACAAGATGCAAAGAAATTTTAATCATGATGTAATTATCTTTAAATTGGTTGATTTAGTTGGAAAGGCTAACACCGTATGACAAACTATAAAGAGCAGTGTTTAGGAGATTGATATGAATCGGTCTCATAACTTTGGTCACAAACAGGGATGTAGCACAGGAGTTCATTAATATTGATAGGATGACAATGTGACCAAGTGTAAAAAAGCAAGTGACGTAACATTAAATGTCTGGGAGGAGGGAAATTATTTCAGTTGATAGCATCTTAAATTATTGCATTGAAATGTTGTTATTAATGCCTTTTGAGATTATGTTTAAAAAAAAAAAAATCTTATCCCACACTCACCCTTACCATCACAGCACACGAACCAGTACCTGGATTCACTCTGCTCATCACACAATATCTAATCGGTGAGCTAATTTGTATGAACATCCTAGCTTTTCAGCGAAAGCCAGAGGCCCCATTATCTCCTCTGTGTGGTAGTGCAGAGCTACATCAAAGAGGACTCTTTTAGCTCATACGGTCCGCTCCAGACTCCCCTTCATCTTTGTGTGTGGGTTCACTCTGCCTTCCTTTTCTGTCATACATTCAGCAGGATTCCATCAACTATCCCAGATCCATTCCGCGCTACATAAAGCTCCTCTATCTCTCTGTTCTTATGACGCAAACTCAAAAATGGTGATATGTTCCATTGATGAACTTTAGAATATAGTATAATCACTGACTTTGTAGTTAGTTACAATTGGTTTACTGCTCGTTAAATCTAGGACAGTTTTCATTTAATTTATGTAACATAATAGAATTTTAACAGCACGGTGCCATGGTGGTTAGCACTCGCACCTCCAGGCCTGGGGTTCAATTCCCGCCTTGGGTCTGTGTGTGTGGAGTTTGCATGTTCTCCCTGTGCTTGGTGGGTTTTCTTTGGGTTCTCTGGTTTCCTTCCACAGTCCAAAGACATTAAGAAAGAGATTAGGTTGATTGGCATCTCCAAATTGCCCGTAGTGTGTGTGTGTGTGTGTGTGCCCTGCGGTGGGTTGGTGTCCTGGGTTGGGCTCCAGGCTACCCGTGACCCTTAACAGGATAAGCGGAAAATGAATGAATGAATGTTTGATAATTTTGTTTATTTTGGCAATTATAACCAATTCCTAGTCAGGAACCTTAAAGGCACATCTTTTAAAAGTGCCATGAAAAGCACACTTGGAACTCTCTGAATTTTATTTAGACACCAGTGGATAGTCACCATTAAGAGAGAAAATTAGGTCCAATTAACACATTAGAAATGGCGTGAGCCTCACTGCGTGAGACTGACTGTGTTTTTGCTACTGCTGCTGTTACGGTGTATTTATTCATGGGCTGATAAGGGGACAGACTGACACAAGGGCATTTCATTAGTCATTACATGTATGTATAATGCAGTCACTACCTGTTTGTCACCTTCAACTTTATTTATTTGTGTGAAGATTACAAATTTGGAAAAAAGTGTACTCTATACTCACGACACAATCCTGAAATGAACATTATTGTGCAATGCTGATTTATAAACTAAGGCTGAGCACGTTTTATTTATTTACCGGTCCATGTTGTGTCCTTGTTAATGTTCTCTTCAGAGTCTTGGCTCTGAGGAGCCATGAAATACAAGCTGGAGAAAATATATATAGTGTTAAGCAGGGCCAAATCACAGTACCACAAGGCCCTCCGTGCTAAGCACATAGCAATGGTGGTGCACAGAGATTCTCTCTCTTAACTGCGTTTCTTGATGAACACATAGCTTTTTTTTATAAAAAAATGTCCAAGGAGGCACAAAACCTTAAAAACAGGTTATTAAACTGCAATTTTCCTCATGTGCTTAGATAAAACACTAGAAGGAACTTCACCTCAATCTAGGGTACGAGGATGTATCGTAGGTGTGTTCCACAGGCTATTCATTGTGGTAAGAGAGGTGACTATACAGGATATGGTAAAGATCTTCTACAAAGAAGTGTAACAGCATGTTCTGACTTGTTACTGGCCTGCCTGTCCAGAGAGCATGCAGGGGTCAAGGGTCAAGGACATAAAAGGGGAAGAGTTGGCAATTGCAGTGCCAAAAAGACATACGGGCATCTTACAGAACCAGTTACGAAAGACTAACACAACAACAAATTATTTATTCAGGCAAAGGAAATAGGAATAAAACCGAACAATTTTTAGAAACAGCCCCCTTGTTGTTTTTTACTCAGTGTTCTTATGCGAGGCAGACTCCATCTTATTGGCGGAGAAGAAGGTTGTGTGATGTTTGTATTCAAGCACATTAACTGAAACGTTATGTAATTTATTTTGACTCCTGATTGTGCCCCCAGGACTAACCGGTTGTCGAATAATGCAAATGAGTACAATTTAAAAAAGGCAGGAACTTGCCGTGTACATCAGCGTGTGTGTTTTTCAACATTTCCGGTAATAACTGAAAAAACGAAAGCCGTGTGCCACAGAAATTTTGAGACTCCGGAGCATGATGGCCTCGCCATCACTGGTGACGTTGTTAATGCTGCAATTATTTGAGAATGGACCCTCGTTAGCCAGCGAAAGGCAGCAGTTATTAAATACATGGGAGGAGGCCTGTAAGGGATGCTATGGGTTATATATGATGGACACAAGTCAAAACCCCCACACCATTTCATCACAACATATACAAAAACTAAAGATCTTTTGCATGAACAAAGGTGAAAATTTATAGATTTAATAATCTATTCACACAAAAGAATAAAATAAAAATGAAGAGCATGTCAAAGAATTAACTTTCATCAGTGCAAAAATTAAAATGTTGCTGTACGTAACTTTATGGGTTTGACAATTTAGCTTCCTGTACTATATTTGGCATTGAAGAAATGCCTCCGGTCCTGGCTGTTGGATTTTGCATGAAAACACAGGGCTATCCACAAGAGGGCAAGGCGTCCTGAGCCGCTGTCATCTCCAGCGCAGGACTGTGAGAGGTGCAACATGGGCCCATGCACGGCAGTGGGCTATTTTTAAAGTCAAGGACACGGTGAGGTTCTGTCATTTCAGTGAGGTTACCTTCCATTGTCTCAGCCGTCCATGACAGTAAACATCCGCCATCGTTCTTGAATACTCCGCATACCGTTTCTGTTGTGGTTTCCTGTGAAACGAAGGAGCAACTTTTCATCATTGACAGACATTTCCAGCATGTGGGTTTTACCCCTTGCATGTTGTCCTTAATTTATGTTTCAGGACCTATTTGGGTTGGGTACATGGGGGGAGGGGTCCAAACTCCAGTGGTCACATGACCACACCGCCAGCATGATTTAGCAATTCAAAATTGTTTACTTTGTGTGAGGAGGGGAAAGTACAACCGATGGACCAAGGAACATGTTTTCCCATCCTCAGTGTGGAATAAAGCCTGGCAGCTGTATGAACCTCCCCAAAAAAAGGAGTGTTTTAAAAATAGCTTAAAGGACTGAAGTTGTGGCATGAGATCTAAACACAACAGACCCACATTCTGTACTTGGTTTGCAAATATGCTGCATTTATTATCATAAGAAAAGCCAAAATAACACTTTTATAATGCTAATTTACTGTAACCAGACAAAAGAGGTTTCCCCACTGTAGAGGCCTGCCAAGTATCATAGCATGACCGTGTGCAACAGAATTTTTTTTATCTTGTTTTACCGCAAGACTCTTACAGAGGAACGCTGCTGTGTTGGTTAACTGCGGGCTGCTTTCCATATTACTGCAGCAGATGAGCACGTACTACGGTAATAGGACTAGGTTTGAGAATCTGGGGAATGACCTCATGACCTTCTTGCACAAGCACCCTTGCACCCCCATGAGCCTCTGCATTGCCCAGCGTTGTATCATCCAAGTCCAGTTTTGCCCTTGGAATTTCCCGTTTCTGCTCCACGCACCTGGGACGGCTCTGACAGAACGCTTGCTCAGATGAGTGCGTTCCTGCCTTGGCACTTAACTGGAGGAATGTTTTCACTGGGCCTGAACACACAGCCCCTCTGGTCTGCTGTGCTTTCCACAGCCCTTCTGGTCTGCTGTGCTTTCCACAGCCCCTGCACCAAATCTGCTTCCCAGGAGGAGGTAGAAGATGCCCTACGCAGCGGTACGCATTATGAGATGTAACGCATCAGGACATCTCTCCGCACTTCGGGAGGAGTTATATGGTGCTTTGGCACTTTCAAAAGGAATTATGCTGAGTGTGGACTCAGAGCACGGCTGTGCACAGAATGGCAGCGTCAGATATAGGTAGGAAAAAGGGGTTACATAATCACGTCCACATATGCTAAATGTGTTTTTGTTTGGACCCTGCTGTTGCAGGTTTTTTTAATTCAACTTTTCAGTTCTCCTTCATTTGTACTGTTTTCATCTTTGCAACAAACTGAACCAAGTAAAGTAACCTGGCTTCACTCAAGCATAACAAATGGTGCTTACAGTCCATAAAATCAATGAACAGCCTAGCTGATTATTTTCCTGTGATGCAGTGGAGTCCGACTGAGACCAGTGTCCATCTTGCATGGTACAGTACGGCATGGATTGAGTATACAGCCCTGTAGAGATGTTCACAAGCTCCATGGTAAAAATTCAGCAAGGTTAGAGTGACCTAATAGAAATGTTTGGTGTTTAGGGGCAAAAGCTTGATTTGGTATTTTATGGCTCTGAGTATCTCACCCACAAGCACCCCCAGGAAAGAGTAAAAATGAGCAGCCAGCCAAACCCCCGGGTGGGAATTTGGGGATGCTGTTAAAGAGCCATCGCCTAGCAACCCTTATCTAATGCATTCCAATATCTGCTTTGTTTCTTCTCTTTATATTGTGTCAATCTGTGCAGCAGCATTGTGCACCCCTTCCTCTCCAGGCAGCATACTCAACTTCACCAGAGTCTGTAATGTTTCAGCGAGACCAGTAATGGCTGTCTGGAGCTAAAGAACAGGTGTGTTGAAGGCACCTCTGCCATTCAGGTGTAACTGCTGAAATTGAAAGCATTAAATAAACTCAGCCAATGGGAGATGTCACTGATCAATAACCAGAACTATCAGTAAAGGTAAATAACAGCGTCTCTCTTCTTTTGAAATGGTCACCACCACCACCCCCACCCCTCTCCACATAACGTCTTTACAATTACCCAGTTGCAGGTAAAAAAGATTTTTCTGTATTGTAAGCAAAAATTTGCACACATTTTTTTTCCAAAATTGTGCTGGCACATGGCCAGCTGTGCCCACTGCCAATAGATTAGTCGGTACATCTACAAGATTGGAGACTGTAAAAAAGTGGTTAAATTTAAGTCCTTGTTAGCAGCCTTACACACATTTTGAGCTTTGCATCTTCCTGGTGCATAAAGAGTCAATGTTTTGCCTTTTTATCAGTGAATTGGGCAGTTATTCATTCATACATCCATGTAATTTATGAATGACTGACTGATGTAACACAAACATCCATGTAATATCCTCTCCTGTGCGTTGGACACTAGTACATTGTTAGTTGTTTGATACTAACGGTCAGGTCATTGTTTCCACGGTTTCATTGTTAAACATTGAATTACATTACTTTATCTTTTTATTAAATTTCATAATTTTTATGTATTGACGGGGCCCCTGTGAAGTGCTGGGCCCCCTGACTCTGTTATGATTGTCATGCCCCTGGTCCTAGATGGGAAAGTAATCAAACTCTTGTCCATATTTCAGGGCTCACTGGCCTCTGCTACTCCAAGGGATCAGAGTAGCCTCAGACAACCCGCTCAACATTGGCCACTCTTTGTCCTGGTCACGGCACCACTGTCACAAGGATGGGCCCTGTGACAAGAGGCTTAGCCCACTGCCGTAAAGACCAGAGTCTCCTGAATGGAGAACTCATACTGTTCTAATATTTGCCTTTAGTCCTGAGTTTGTTTTGACCTCTGCTTCACACAACTTGTACGCCTCTTGGCCACACCACTTGTGGTCCAGAACAAAGGCAGCTGGCTGCTCTGAAAATGGCTCAAATCACCAGCACTTCATAACACCAGAGCAGCACATTAACTGTGATTCATACCAACCAGAGTGAGGCGTATGAAGCACATAAGCATCTACAGCCACACCGCTTCCATTACCCCTCTCTAGCTTTCACACCTGTAATTATGCTGCAGTTATTTTTTAAATTTCCCTTTGGGGTTAGTAAAGTACTTAAAAAATTATATTTATATATATTTTTTTATATATATATAAAATGTATTCCCCTGTGTGTTTGTATTGATGTAGGTGTTTCTCTCCTCTTTTTTGCAGGAATTTTTCACCTGCAGCAGACTCCCCCCCACTTTTTTTTTAAATTTGTAGATATGGGGGGAAAGTGGTGGGGGCCCTGAGATGAGGTGGTACTTTTCTTTATAAGAATGAGTGCATCTTTCCCTGTAAGAGTCAGTTCCTGCTCACAATGGGGGGGGGGCAACAGAAATGCAACGTGTTGGTATCCTTCTGCAAGATAAGAACCGTACCAACGTTTACCACGTTATGTTTGGACACTCGGTATGTACAGTACTTCATTTAGATCGTTTCACCTAAACGAAAGCGGATCGCACAGAAACACGGTGAAATAAATCATACGCGCACTGGTAATCAGAACATTCTGTCAAATGTCACCTTGTGTGTGTACGGCCGTCAGACCTGCTAAGTTAGGTGACGTGTGCCCGTTATGTTACGCTGCTCTGAGTCAAACTCCCGGGCTGTTTAAGTTCCAGTATGTCCCGTAAATAAACTAAATAAATAAAGAAAACAAACAAACAAAGGATCCCTCTGCCGCTGATTTCTGTCATGTACCTGCCAACGGCGCTGTTCCATCACACCTGAGAGCTTCTCTAATCAGAAATATAAAGATTTGAAGGCCTTAGGGTGGCGAATTTTTTCAATTTTTAGATTTTTCAGCTTTATGGTATTTACTGAATTTTAAAATTTATCACTCCATGTCTGTAATTTATGGATGACAGAATAATCGAATATAATTCGTTAAACGCATGAAGATTTAACACACATAAAGACTGATTAAAAATCAGTAAATAAATTATATCAATTATTAATAATCATGCTAGCAGACGGCAATTCATTTTAGGACGTCAATAATTAATTTGTGTCGCTCCAAGCATGCGGAACAAATGAATAAACTCGTGCATTATCAAGTCTCGATGATCAAAAGGTTCTTTTATTAATTATTTAAATGTTATAACAACGAATTTACTCGTGGTGTCAAATGTTTATTAAAGGAAAAAAAAATGTAAGAGGATCTTAGAGTATAGAGATAATGAAAGCTTGGGAAAGTTAAAATTAATCCAAGTTTTACATAAAACAAAATTTACATATTATAGTAATAATTGAACTATGACTGAAACAACATGATATATAATCTACTGTATAATCTATGTATTCATGTTTTAGGGAAGGTTCTGAAATTATGCATATCAAGATCCTGTTGGTCATATAACTAATGAGCTGAAAAGCAAATAAGATTTTCCGTCTTAAAATTGCTCAGTCAGCCGCAAAAAAGCTGAAATATACATTGCAAAGAAAACACGTGGCCTCAAGCGGCTGCACCAGGCTTACCAAATTTAAATAAAATTTACAAGCATCTGTAAACTCTTCAATTTTCACCGTAACAACAAGCTATTTTGATTGATATTACGGTATGTGCACCCATTTCGAATGTAAAACAGAAGTTTTTGAGTAAAAAGAAAGACAAATTTAACAGTTTCTCAAAACGATTTCCTTTCCTATATGTGTATAATATTGTATACAAATTGTTATATATAATACTATAAACAGTAACATTTAAAAGACTTTAATAATGATGTTTATAACTGGAATTGCAACTGGTAAGTGAAATACCTGCTGCTCTGGTAGGTTGTTAATGCCCATTGCTCTTCCAACTTCGTCATGCGATGTAAAGATAATGTTTAAGAACATAACACATAACGGTTGCAAATTCAATTAAATTTTTTTATATAGCGCCTTTTACAACAATGTGCCTCAAAGCCCTTTAAAGGAGAGATTGCAGATGTTACAGAATGACAGGAATAAATACAAATGTAGCCTGCTCATTATAGAATGAGCAAGTATTTATTGAGACTATGAATAATCATATCTGCATTAGTAGAAAACGTCTATACACCAGCTGCAAAAGCGGGTCTCCAGTGACGTCACGCAGACCTAAGGACATTTCTGCTGTGCTAAATCCAGCTGACCAGCTGCACTGAACACCGACTTCACTTAAACACTGAGAACTATTACTACTGCAAAGTAATGTCAGGCAAGTCTTTCCTCTTCTGAAGTAACTTTACAGTATTTCTTCCACACTTTTGTCGGCACACTTGGAGTTGGGGGGTCCGCAGTTGTTTGGATATTAGACGCTCTTCACATTCAGAATATGAACGTCGCCGGACCTGAAGCGGGAGACAGAAGCGCAGCCCGATGCCTTCAAAGGTAATTTCCTTCAGGTGTTTTAAAATTTTTTATCAGTGCGTTTTCCCCACCGGTTTCGCAAATCGTTGGCGCGTTATCATGCGCATCTCGAAATTTAAGCAGCTCTTGCATTAAAAATGCCTCTTTTTGCAATTTGCAACCTTAATATTTAAAATAGACACCACAGTCGAATTTAATAGATAAAATCAGTATAACCAGAGCAAAGTGCGCGCTTTCTCAGGCATTGTTTTATGTTATCTTGATCTTTTATGTACGCTTTTCTTATGGTACCATTTCATGAGACAAACTTAATTTCGTAGCCTTTCCTTCTTGGTTATCGCCTGTCCTGTTACACTTTGCTATGCAGCTTCGGTCCTGTTTGTAATGACCCCGTTGTCAAGAGCTGAAAATGTGGTGATAAGACGCGCTTGCCATTTTTCCGAACATCATTTTGGATAAAATAAGCGCTTATTGAAAAGCTTTGCGTCTGCAGCCGTTTGCTGGTCTTGCCTCTGAAGAGCACCGTTAACAAATCACAGGTTAATTAACTACGTGTGTTAATGACACTCTGCTGGGTCCTTCAAAAGTTGCCAGCAATTTTTAAACAGTACCAGTAAAAGCTCTCAAAAACAAGTTGTGCTTACATATAATAAAAATAACTTTTGGTTTCATACGTTATCAGAAAACGTGTGGGTTTACATTAATTGGAAATGGCAATCATAAAGAAACAAATTCAGAATTATACATTTATATTTGTAATTTACTGTAGTTACTTGGAGCCCAGTGGAGAAAAACATTAATATTAAACTGACACGTGAAAGCTTGGACTGATGTCCCACTAAAACCATTGGAGCTAAACTACCACGACCTTGGTAGGTTGATTTTAACTAGAGGCATTATACGTTAGCGTCATATTGCAACCATTTTACCCCTATAGCATTTATCCGTAGATATCTGTTGGTTATGATAGCAAAAACTCGCAAATTTTATGAGCATACTGTGCGCGTTCTGGGGATCAGTAGGTAAATTTGAGAGTACCTCTTCACTGTCTACTAACACGCCAGCATTAATAGTGAATTAAATAACCTTGATTCCCCTGTTAATAACACACTGTCCTCGTCGGATTTTGCTGCCAGATCTGTCATGTTCTGCTTAATAAATTTAAATAATAGTTCATGTAAGTTAACCAAACAGTAAAACGCGCCACAGTCTGTTACTTGGAGATAAATGCCTGCCCTGACAGTTTTTTAAATATGATGGAAATTTAAATGCCCTTCCTGACATTTGCCTAAAATTTTCAGTCCCTTTAATGATTTATCAGGTAACAACAGGTTTACAGTAAATGCATAATTGCCTTTTTTTTCTTTTTAGTTTTGCCTGATTTGCTATTAAAACATACAACGCAGTCTTCGTGATTTGCTTCATTTCGGATTAAAATGAATTGCGACTGGATCACCACGCGTCAGAATAAATCACGGCCCCTAACTCTGCTGACAGGTTACATTTAAACTCTCGGTACGCTGCAAATTAGGATCGTCGCTTTTGTCGGAAAATGAGTGCATATTCAAAGTCAAGCAGGTCGCCTCGCCGCTCGGCTTCCTCAACATACAGCAGGGATGCTGCACATCTTGCAGAAGTGTCGCTACGATGGTACCACGGGAAGTGAGTTCAGTTTCAGGAGTCGCTTCTTGTGACTAAGGCGTCCGATGAACTTGTTTATTGACCGCAAACATTTTTGCTTATGTAGGAAATAGGGCAGTGACGATGCAGTATTTCTTCTCTTTAACAGTGATATAAATTCATCGGTCACAATTTGCATGACTTGAAAGGTTATTATCTGGAGCCGTGCAGCATGCATGGGAGGGTTGTGAAATAAATGGTTATTTTATTATAGCGCTCTAATTATAAGGCTGGCTTATACTTGTTGGGTTAGTTCATAGTCTAGGTCAATCAAAGAAAATATACCGACAGCTACAATTAACCTACGGGGGAAAAGTCAGGTGAGATATTAAACATGATTATTATATGGTTATGGATTTTTGTACTTTTACAGTATAAAAGAAATTATATATAATGTAAAATCTTAGACGGGTTTGCCACTCAGGGAAACTTTTGTAAGAGGTAACATTTCATTTGATTGGTTGTTGTATTATTCATATATAAACAATCTCGTGTGAATCAGATGGTTTCAAATGTTTGCGCCGAATCGCAATCATTACAATATTCAGCCTTTGTAATCCAAGCGCGATCATGAATTTTCAGAGTGGGACGAAATGCCGCCCACGCGTCCTGCGGTATGAAGTGTAGAAGATGCATGTCCAGTGACTTGGTCTTTCGGAATTTGGTCTCACGTCTCGAGACATTGTTGTTATTTCTCTGGTGCTGAGATAGCCACATCTCCAATGCTGTCTTCTCTGAAAATTAAAAACGGAGGTGAATGAAAATGGGATTAACAGAATGGCTTTAGTTTCCCAGCGTGGCAGGTGAATGTGCTGGGTGAGGAACTGGATTTAAAGTAAATTTTAAAAATGTGGTAAGCAACGCAGAGGCACTTGGATATGAGTTTCTCTCTTTCACTCTTGCTCTTTCACTCTGTGTGTGTGTGTGTGTGTGTGTCAGTCAGGCGGGCAGCGATGATATGCAGAACACTGAGGGGATAAGAGTTATGCTGGCCTGACTGGGATTTCTGCCTTAAAGTTTGGCATGTGGCCATGTGGTTAGGTGAAACTAACCATAAGTCTTGAATATATGGAGATGTATCTGGAGGGCTTTGAGAGGCCTCGGTTCATTAGGCAGTTCGTCCCTCGCTCTGTTAATCAGGGCTCAGATTCCATGCATATCTTAATGTAGAGGAACTGTGCCAGATTTCACTGGAGGTCTGGCCGTCCTACGTACATCCCACACCCCTGTTTGCCCCGGTCTCTCCATGCTTATCGAGTGAGGTGGTGGTGATTGCTGAACACGTGTGGAAAACGCTGGCACTGTGATGCTGTTCCTGTGCTCCTCAGATTCAGTCATGCTGTTTTTTCTGCCTGACGACAGGCTGCTGGCTGGAGCACGCTGTCACCTCGTGCAGTCAGCATTAAGGTGCTAAGAAGGTCCATATGTTGTAGATGAAGTGGTGTGGTCTTCTGTAAGGCAGATGACTAATGTGTGTGCTGTTAAAGGTTTAAAAAGGTAGTTAGCCACTGCTCTTCTGCAGCATAACATACCATAACTTTTATCCTTTTCAGTCTGGCTATAAGAGCTACAATAACCAGAAAAGTGGTGGTAATGAATCTGTTTAATGATGGTTGCTTAATTTCTGTCTTGAAAATGGGATCCTGAAGGACAGTATCAGAGAACACCTGATGCATTACATGTATGTAGGCAAATAAACGTTTACTTGTTGATTCAGAACATGTAATAAACATAGAGTTAAAAATACCATGTTTATTGTTGCAGTCATCAAAGTTTTTCACAACCAAGTCACGTGCAGATACATGAAATGACTGTGCATTTCTGACATGTTGAGTGAGCATTTGGCATCTACACCTACATCTAGTTATTTTTTGACATCCTTGAGTAAAGCATAGTAAATAAGAATCACCTCAGCCTGGTCTTCTCTTACCATAGTCTCTGACTATACAAAGATTTCCACATCATAGGCAGGCCTCTGCATTTGGCAGCTCATCAGCCAATGAGCCCTTAGGTCATGGTATCTGACGCGAGGATTTTTATTCTGCCAGGAAACGAAACCCTTTGCTGTAACTCCTGATGTGAAGGTGTTGAGATTTAACAGGACATTGAACAAATTAAAGTCTCGGAAGAAGGCCAGGAGGTTGGTCAAAGGTTCTGAGTTTAAATCCTCCGACCTCTGGGTGGGCATGGCCATTGATCCAAACTCCATCTACTGCAGTGCCACATGTGTAAGTGTGTGTGCGCGTGCATAAGAAAGCTACTGCTTCTTGAGTATGGCCAACATTCGTACGTTCTTTATTGAATTGGTATCGACCTCACCGCTTTACCTTTACAGCCGATTATCCCTCCTTCCTGTCAGAAGCTCAGCTAAACAAATCAGCCCAGGCTTGATTAAATCTCCCTACACAGGCAACGCCAGGAAAACAGCCCCACACCTGCAGCTTCGTGAAAAACTCCTCGATTGCCACATTTGTTTGTGTTGTGAAAAGATGCCAATTTTGCCAACCCTTTTCCTCTTAAATGGACAAATGGCGGTGTCACTAATACTGTCCTTCTGGGATGCGTGTGCCTACATGCTTTTATGAGTGTTGGTACAGAGAACTATAGCAGATTGAGAAGTTTTTTCTTAGTGAGCTTTAATATGCTAGAAATAATTGACAATTTGATACTTAGTGGTTCATGTCTCAGCTGGCCTGCACCTGGCTTCTTCAGTCCTGACTTAGGTTCACGCACCAAGCCCATCGTTCACCACATTTCTCCTCGGAATCCATAATAATGGCAGTCGCCCCTTTACTTTCACAAGCGTTGGGGGTGAAAGACCTTTGCAAATGTGATAATTCGTGAATAATACCTGCATCCCCCCCACCTCAGTCCATAACAGTTTGCAAGCCTGACCAACACCACAACTGAAACGTACTCACAGACTTTGCACTGTGAAGCATCTGGCGGTTCTACCTTTTGTGTCGTCACATCCTACGTCCACTTTCCGAAGCACTGAGAACACTGCGTTTTGCACCCATTAATAAAAAAAACTTTCAGATTTAAAAGTTTTATTGTGATAAAATTCCACGGTCACAAAGACAACTAATGTGAGCGAAGCTGGCTGCTAACACAAAGATGCTTTTGATTTTAAAGATGGTATATACTTACAGAAATAAATTTTAAAATGCTAATATTTATATATGATTTTATGTGATACAAATAATTTTCAGTATTATTTATGCAGTTTTTGGCTTACACACCATCTGTGAGTTTCTGGGACCTTTCAGCAAGCTCCAAATAATATTTAGTTTTTCACAGCCAACTCTCGAATAACCAAAACCATGAATGTCAAATTTACAAATGTGGAGAGGTGACTGTCTTCAGTTATAAAACAGAAATTTTCATTATATGCATTAAAGCACTGGGTGTAGGACTGGTAGCAGTAGCACCTGGTTCTGTCCAATGGAGGAAAGGGAAAGCCAAAGACCTCACAAAGCAGTGTCACGGTTACATCGCATTGTCCTGCGGTTGTCGCACAGAAGAGCATGCACGCCTACATGTGTGTGCAGGAGTGTTTCCAACATTTCATGTTCTCTTTCACAGTTTGGGTACCATCACCAGGCTTGCAAAATAAATGTATTTGCAGAGTAGAGAAAATTGGAAGTAGGTTGGTATATCGTTCCTTTGATAACTACCTGTCCATCACCAGTGTTTGAATTCCCACAGAAATGACAGGTTGGCAGAAGTATGGTGAGATTCAGTGTTTAATTAGGAATGGGGGACCCCATAGGGACAAAGTTAAGAAGAGCGTTTATCATTCTGGCAAGGGCCTAACCTTGTGAGGTAATCCAGAGGTCTCGCAGATCAACAGTGAAACTTAGTGTGATGTTCTTCTAAATGGACTGCCGGTGAGGGGACGATGTCATTATGATCTATCGTCTGTTTTTTCTCTAAGGTTCAATGAGTCCAGTGATGATTTCCAGGTGAAGTGAGCCATACTGGCCGGGATGTAAGCCGTCCCCTGTGAGAGCGCGGCCTCACACTTTGTTTACTAATTCGGTGGCATTTAGACGGAGCGTGTGGATTGGTTTATGTTGCGAGGTTTGCCTGGGTCTGGCCTGAACACCTGTCTTTATGCTGATCTGCAGCCGAGTGAGGTGATACAGTGTGACCTTTTACCTTGGGAGGGCTTTGTGTCTCTGCTCTGGTCATTTTGTGGTCTGGGATGACGAGCAGGTTTGTGGCTTTATATTTCCTTCTGATGCAGCCATGTGTTTCAAAGGTACTGGTGTACTGACTTGATTTCTTTCCATGTGTTTTTTTTTGAGTTCTTTTTAGATTTAGGATTCATTAAGTGAGAACACTGTGTGTGTGTGTGTGTGTGTGTGTGTGT
>JABJVR010026589.1:0-36242 GCA_025773905.1 Chitala chitala
TTTTTGTTTTAATGTGTAAATTCAAAAAACCCCCTTAATTTTTTCCAATCTCCCCCCAAACACAATTTTTAAAAAACACCCAAAAAAAAAAAAAAAAAAAAAAAAAAAACGTTGATTTCGCATCCGTAGATTTAACTACCTAATCCTACTCACACGAATGGTTGTTAGTTAACTAGTTATCAACAATAATCACCTCGACGTCGTTAGGTTAGCAGCTAAGCTACATCTTTCATTACAGTAAAGTTTATTTATTATTAATGTGTTTTGCAGCGATTCGTACGAACACCCGTCCGGATACACTTAACACAGACTCCATCACACGAAACCCCATAACTTTATCATTGCCCGCTTGTATTAACCATGAATGAGAGTTTAATTTCGGTACCTATCCCAGCTAACGGGTACTAGGCCAGCGCATCTGGTGTGAAGGCTAAAATTTGGCCGACAGCCTTTAACCTCTACTGCATTTAATAACAAGACAACAACTTACCTCATTAGTTAAACCATTGTCACTATTTTGGAGTAAATCTGATAAGAGTTAACTGATTTCCCCCCCCCATAACATGAATCAGGTCGGTCCGGTTGTTAAAGGTAAGTGCCATTAAAGGGGAAGTGTTCGGGTCAGCTGTTACAGTAAACAAAGTTTCACTGCCACGTTGTTTTTACCATTGTTCATCTTAATTGGTAATTAAATCAAATCGACGTTTTTCATGACACTGCACAGGATAGCAGATTATTATGAGCACATAGTTTTGTTAAGAAAGAAAGAAAAGAAAAAGTAACTCAATTCAGTTAATTCAATATCACGGATAGATAGGTATACAACTTTCTAACCGTGACATTTAATTAACGCCTGATAAACTGTATCAGTAATATTAAAAGTGTGTCAAAATAATTCATGAAACAATCCGTATTTTCAGATGAGTACTTTCGTTTATAGTCATACTGATTACTCAGACACTTTCTCAGAAATGCAGAGTAATAAAAATGGTATATACGATTACAATATCTCTACTTTTATTTTTAATAATAAAAAAAAATCTAGAAATACATGGTGTTTAAATATATGGTGTTTAAAAACTGTGAAGCTCAAATAAATTCAATTACTCGGGTAGTTAAATCGCTACAAATATTTTAGAGTTTATAAATTACATTTACAATAATCTGAAAGGTTACATTTATTAACGTGACTTACCTACTGTTTTTAGGGTCACTGGTGATAACACATTTTCTTTAAAGTATTAGAGCAGATCTCTGGCATAAATTGGGATAAACTATGGGTTTAGCACCAGCTTGTGACTATTCGCCGGAGGGGCGCAAAGTTTCGCCGTATTGTGACGTCCCTCGGATGTCATGTGAGCCACCTGCTGAACGCACGACTCGCTGTAAAGCTTCGATATCTTTGCAACATCACTACATTTATTAAGTGTACTGGGCATTTTCTGTTTCTTAGAAAATGTGCTGAATTGTTCATATTTGCTTAAAGTAGGGATTTTTTTTTTTTTTTGTGACGCGCCAAGTTCTGCTATCACATGACGAATGTGTGACAGTAGTTAGGGTACGCCTTTGTCTGTGGTCTCTCGGTCTGTAAATTATATTACCATTTGCCATATCCTTACATGTAATGATGTTTAACTCCACACCAAAACGGTAATACACATGGTGCCACTTTCACACGTTACCACCCCCCACCTCTTTAATTAACAGCTTTTACGTTAAGGTTAGTTGCATACAATATTTTTGAATGTTTTCTGGTTATTGGCATATGTTGCAAATGCTGTCATGTTACCTTATCACATCAGCTATTCACAGAACTGTCAGTATGACGGCCTGTTCATCCCATATACGACAGAATTGACGCTTGCACTAAATGAATTTTAAATAATTGCACATCCAGTGCTTTACTATATTGCAAATTACTATATTGCAAATTGCACATCCAGTACTTTACTATATTGCAAATTACATAGAGTGCGTGTTAAATGCATCTTAACAGACACAACAAACAATTGAAAATAAGTAGAGGTGAATGCTGTCTTTCCCCCGCTAGATGTCAGGTGATTACATGCCTGCACGCTGAACCTCTCCCTCTTTGCAGTGTTACGGAAGCGCGATGCCGAGTTTAGGCGGAAATTTGAATGGTCTTTAAATCGCTACCTGGGTGGCTAACCGAAACTAAGCGCTGATTATCTTATTTGCATGGTGAAGTAATATATATATATTTTTAAACGCCGTTTACGACATGAGTTCTTTCGAAGGTCGAATGAAAGAATATCCAACCATATCGCTGGACCGGTTCGACAGAGAAAACTTGCACGCACGAGCCTATTTTTTATCCCACCTCCACAAAGGTCGGTTAAGTGAACTAAATTGTATGGTAAAACCCGTATAATGTGTCTTTAATGTTATTTCGTCTTTAACAGCGTTTTAAATTAAGTGTAATGTGTGTGTGTGTGTGTGTGTGTGTGTGTGTGTGTGTGTGTGGGTTTTTTTCTTTTCTTTTTCTTTTTTCTGAAGATCATATGAAAGGTTTGAAAGGACCAGCGATTAAAAGAAAACTGAAGTTCAGGTAAGTGGTGACCAGCTGTCTTCAACAATACCTGTCGTTTATTGCATGTTTTCTGCATTTCCTTGACTAAGTACATTTTTACATATAACTAACCAAGATCTGTATGTTCTAGCTTAACAGTCAAATTATACTGTTCACCTGTATCCAAGGAGCTTTTGCTGAGCAATCCCAGATATGGCTTCTGGGAAAATCACATTGTAAGTAGAAGCAAGGTCACGTTAACTGAAGTGTATTTACTTTAATGATGTAGTAATTTTTGAAGGTTAAGATTTGTGCCTACCTTTTATTTCGTTCCAGGTTGCCCTTGAATTGGACAATCCAACTCGGATTTCACTTGTTGACGAAACTAATGGCCAAGTAACTGTCTAAAGTATGAAGTTGTATGTTTCTTGGCTGTTCTAAACAGTGAATCCTTTGTAATGTTGCGTTTACCTGCTAGAAAGAAGATATCGTGGTGACGTTACTTCCTGCTGGTCATTGTCCTGGATCGGTCATGTAAGCATCTGAAGATCTGAAAGCTGGAGGTCTTCTTTAATCCAGTTTGTAATGAAAACAAAACAGCTGGCATATTATTTTCCAGGCTGTGTCATGCTTTGTGCGTACACTTTTTAACTCTGCCTTTGGGATTTTGCTTCTCTTATTTTTGCAGGTTCCTGATAGAGGGTAGCCAAGGCACAGTACTCTACACAGGAGATTTCCGTCTGGCAGTCGGAGAGGTGGCCCGCATGGAGTTCTTGCACTCTGGAAACAGGTTTCCCTGTTAGCCATGGAAATATAATGTAAATATGCAGACTCCCATACAGACACATGCAGGGCATATAGGGTATCCTTAATATTCTAATTTTGTCTTTCTAGAGTGAAAGACATTCAGAGTGTTTACCTGGACACCACATTTTACGATCCCAAGTACTTTCAGATACCAAGTAGAGTGAGTCTTGACATTCTTATACTGACTGCCAGCCATTCTGTGCCATTGTGGTTGTGGAGTGATATGATTGTAGTCTTCCTCACTATAGGAGGAATGTTTGAATGGAATTAAGGAGTTGGTGAGATGGTGGATAACTCAGAGTCCCTACCACGTCATTTGGCTAAACTGCAAGGCTGCATATGGCTATGAGTACCTGTTTGTAAACCTCAGTGAAGAGTTTTGTTCTCAGGTGAGTTTTTGACACTCCTGTGGGGTTTTTTATTTTATTTTAAAGAAACAACTAATGAGTGTGGTGCTTTTGTGGCCTGTGTTTAACTGTCTCATGATGTTTAGGTCCATGTGAATAACTTGGCCATGTTCAAGAAAATGCCAGATATCCTTTGTCATGTGACCACCAATCGGGCCACGCAGATCCATGCCTGCCGACACCCAAGGGTAACGTTGTCACATTCCCCCGCTCTCTGTAGTCCTCCCCTCTCCTCTATCCATCACTATGATTTTGTCATGTTTATGTGTCGGATTCCTCTACGTTCTTTGCTGGAGTTCTCAGGGCGGAGGTACATAAAGTCTGTTTCCCAGAACCAGGCCCCACTCTCCTTCAGCGTGCGTCCTGTTTCTTCAGGATGAGGAGTACTTCAGCACCAGTAGGTTGCCATGTGGCGTCCGAGCTCCAGATGGGACCCCGCTCCACGTCATCAGCATCAAGCCCTCCACTATCTGGTTTGGAGAGAGGACCCGAAAATCCAGTGTGGTCGTGAGGTACGGAAGCTCTTGAAAAGGGCAGTGAGGTCCTTTCGTCACGCTTATTACTGTGCTTTAGTAGTTTGTGCAGTGGCTAATTTTAGTCTTGTTTAAATGGTCTCTCTAATATCAGTGATTGTTCCAGTAGTCCTAAGTGTCAGATTGTTGTTGGTCTTATTGTTGGAATGCCAAAATAATCAGTGTAATAGGTAGCAGTTATTTTATGATGTCCGTGTTTTGTCTGTACGTGAGCTGTCTTTGTTACTGGTCTGTGACCTGTCTTCAGAACAGGTAGAAGTTCTTACAGAGCCTGTTTCTCTTTCCACTCATCTTACTCTGAGGTAAGGTCAGCTTCTTTATTCAGGTTTGTGGTGAATACAAAAAAAAAAGTACCCATTGTATTGTAATAGGTGATGGCCAAAAAGTACATACTTATTCTAATTACCATTAACCTCAGTATGGCTAAATGAATGTTTTTTCCAGATCAAAGATTTTCTTTCCTACATATCGCCCATCAATATATATCCCAATGTTATCCCTGTTGGTAGAACTGCAGAGGAAATCAAGGAAATGTAAGTATAGCCTATATATGTCATAAGAGAGTAGATATAAATGTCTTCTGATGTAATGCTTTGCTTTACTGCTACAAGTAAGACATCTGTTGTGTGATTTGTACATAATTGTTTTCAGATTGAAGCCCATGTGTCGAGAATATTCTGGGAAGCCAGAGGTTGTCTACAAACCTCTTGGGAAACTTAAAAGGCCAAAACTTGAAAATGCACAAAAAGGTAATTTTGCACAGAGCATGTGATTACATTAATGGATAGTTTGTCTATGTTGAATCTTAATATATAGTTTCATTTTTTTCCCCCTTTATTAAGATTCTGATAGTGACAATGATCTGTTTGACGATGAAGAAATGACCCACTGGAGGAGGAAACTTCCAGGGAAGTTTCAGGTTAGGCCTCTCATAGTCCCGAGTCCAGAGAGAACACCGCCCTCTGCAGGCTGTCAGCAGCAAACGCATGCAGCTCATTCCTGTGTTCAACTGAAGGGGAACTATGTGGACTGCACAGAGTCTAACGATGACGATGATGATGATGAAGATGAGAAAGAGGACAATTTAAGCCTCAAGGAGTCCAGAGACTTGCCAGCAAGCAGCTGCTCTGCACAACAGAACAGTATGGAGGTTGATACCAAACAGGATCCCCCCAAATGGGAGAACTTTTTCATGGTCGACACATTGGTAACAGACGAGAGCTCTGAGCCAGAAAGCAGCCAGAACAGCTTGGCAAAGGTGGCGGGAGGGGATTTGGCGGGTGTGGATGTTAAGGAGGAGGAGCCTATCTCCCCGAAGCTCTTCAGCGATTCGGATGACTCCACTCACATCTCCTCCCAGTCGGTTCCTGAGTGGGGCAGCCAGAGCTGCACAGGGTCCCTTTCTCCTCACAGCCAGGGCTTGATGACAGATGAGTAGTACCTCAGGACAGCCCCCTCACACCTGTCTTACTATAGCTCTGCTGCCATTCAGCTCCTTACCTCTAATATCTTTGCACATAAAATCATTTAAAGGTAATACTGCAAAAGCTTTGCACTCTATATCTCTTCTTCCAAATAGCTACCTCTTTTACATGGGTCCAAATGTTTATATTTTTGTAAATGTACTTAATTCTTCACGTAAACTTGTTGTTTGGCCTGAATTTTTTTTAAAAGATGGATACTCAAGTTGAAAAACATTTTTTTTTGTGAACTGAATGTAAATCTAATGAGTGTTACACAGAGTAATGTTGTCATTGTATACCTCTATGTTTGTTTCACAGAAAATTTTGCCAAACTATTCGTTTTTATTAAGATTTTTAAAAGCGCAACATAGACTTACTGATATTGCTACTTAATGTTTAACAGTTGTGATATATTTTAATCTATTTCTTTTTACTTAAGTCACTGCTCCTGATTAAGCATTCTTTGTCATTGGCACCTTTTACCTTCTATGTAACTTATTTTCTCCATAAGACAACCAAGCACAGACAGATGCAGATGATCAAGAAGAATGAAGATGCGTAATGATGTAATCGAAATCTAATTGCATTGAAAGAATTGGCTGAAACCAAAGCCCACACCCCTCCAGGACCGTGATTACCCGCCCCTAGTGTAGACTGACTCCTGTGGCACCTATTGGTACTCAGGACGTCCTTAACATTGGTTCACTTAAGGTTTTGACTATTCAGTGAACACAACGAGGTTACTTGGCTTAGGCAAGTGCTGTGTGTGTGTGTGTGTGTGTGTGTGTGTGTGTGTTTGAGAGATTGGTCATTGAATGTTGGGAGTAAGTTACACTTAGTCTCTTGCCAGCCACTTGGCCCCATGTGTTTGTCCTTTTGAACTTGCTCTGAGTAGCTCTTGCAAAGTGAGAGGAATGTTGAGGGAGAAGCTCCTGCACGTTTTTTCACTTGTGTATGGGCTGAAAGACGGGGAGGTTGTTCATTGGTCTGGTTGTAAACTCCACAGTGTCTAACATTTAACTTAATCCAGTTTTAAGATGCATTAAAACACCTGTTTGTCAGATGTTTTAAGTCTCATTGAATAAACATCTTGTGGGCTTTTTAAAAAGTTGTCCTGCCTCTTTCTTCTGTTCATATCAAAGGATTTTTAGAGCAGACATTGTCGTTTATATACGTAAATATTCTATAAACAAAGGTGAGCAGGATTAGCAGCTAATGTATGGAGAATGCTAATAAACCATGGCGGAAGGTTTCATGTGATCCCAGGGGGTGTGGGCAGCACTCTGCAGGGGGAGGTAAAACACTCCCTTGTGGAGGAGCGAACAGGAGGCGGGGTCATGTGAACACCTGTTCAGTCTGTTTGCTTACGGGGTTAAATTCTGACTGTTTTAGAGTTGTGGTTTAAGTCTTAGGTTACAACATATCTTTAACCACATGAGGTTGTCTGGTGGAGTGTAACTTTTTAAAGCAAACACTTGCCAACATAAATGCCTCGCATGCTGACACCTTGTTGAAGCGTTACGGCTGCTGCTTCAAGGAAAGGTGGTCTGTCTGCATGCGTGTGACACATGCACAGCTCACCGGTGCACAACAGAACATGGGCCGTGGTGCCTCCGGTCGCTACGAGCTGTTCTGTAGGACTGCTTGTGATCACAAAAAAAAGTATCACAACGGAATTGCATCAAATGTGTTTTGATGTAATTCAGCATGTGACCTTAATTCAACAACTAATTACAATTATTTGATTGTCAGTGGTACTACTGTTTTTCCAAAGGAAAACCATATGGTTTGAAAACCGTGTGGTGTAAATATATGTAAATGTGGAAGTGCGTTTTTAGATGTGTTCTTAATGTCACAGTGAGTTGTGTTAAGTCTAGTTACCTTGCACTGAATGCCATAATGAGATGGCGTGTTACCTGTGAGTTTCTAACAGGTGCCTTTTGTCCAGAGGCTTATGAAGTATTCATTAGCTGTCCTAAATTGGATGGAAGCGTGAGGATCTGATGAATTGGTACCAGCTGAAGACTGCTTTTATTTTGGGGATGAATATTTCAGCATGGGTAACTGAAGATGGCTTTGCCATTTTTATTTCACGCGTGCTGGGAAGGGAGGTTGCCAGTGCACCCAGGTGGTCCCTGAACTGTGGCGTGATCAGGCTTCACTTGTATCCATGCACCTGTATGCCTTTCTCTCACACAGGTAACTTGAGGCCAACCAGCCGTCATAATCTGTCCCCAGCAGCACCTCAGCAGTATGCCAGGACGCATACACAGGGAGGTCTGTGCAGGTAACCGGACGCCGGTTGCAGTGCTGTGGCTCCCTACCTCCACTGGGAGTGGGTGAGGTGACAAGGGCTGAAGAAGGGAAAGGACTAAAAAAACTGGACCTGAAATGTACTTGAACTAAACATCTCTTTTGCAATTAAGGTTGACTTTCTCTGTTATTTCCACTGTTTACGAGCGTCCAGATACTTGTGACTTTGTAAACAGGGCGTTTTTTATTGTGGTTAACTGTGCTGTGCTACGTAGAGGGTTAGCAGCTTGCAGCAGTACCGATCGCCTTGATAACAGCTCGCTATTGCGTGGCTGCTCCGTTTCCGCTGTGATGCACGGGCTCCCCTGTGGCGCCCTGCAGCTCTGCTTCAGGAGCTCGCCGGATGTCCCTACCGACATCGCCTCACCTCCGACCACCAACCCCACAGGTGAGGATGTACCTGTGGCCACACAGCCAGAACCTCAGCATCAGGGCCTGACATACTGCGTTTCTCAACGAGCCAAACTTCCCAGTGGTAACGGGGACTGGTCCCTCAATGGAGATCAGAGTTCCGAGTCCTGCTCCAGTGGACACAGTGTGATGAGCTACCTGGAAGAGAGGAGCGTGCACATGGAGCCTACCTGTCTCTGCCCTCACATTCCACGGCCTTCTATCATCAAGCAGCCCAAGGTAAGTGCTTTTCTCAGTACTACTGCAAGCAGAAGGCATTGACACACTCGAAGTGTCTTGGTAATCTCTGAGCTGTGTCCAAAGACTTTTTTTAAGAGTGGAAATATTCTCTCCGTTCCACCAGAGTGAATGTGTTCAGACCATGGCTGAATTAGGAACAGCTGGAGTCCAGGTAGTCGTTTTCATGTGAGTGGCATTATGAATGGGCCGTATTCCTCTAACAGGGCAGCTGGACAGATCAGTGTCCCACGCAATAAGTGAAAGTACGTGTGTGAGAGCAACAAGGACTTCACGTGACAACAACGACAATGTGAAACGCTTACGCAGCACTGGACCTCTGCTGCATGTAGTTTACAGGCTTTTAGTTGGCAACTTTGTTTTGAGCATGGGGCTGTGAAAACTCTGTGGATAGGAGTGGGTAGGAAGCACAGACTGTGTGTGTGTGTGTGTGTGTGTGTGTGTGTGTGTGTCCTGCTTCTTTTACTATTTGATCAGGAAATTCCCACAGAATGTAACTTCAGTATGAAATATGTCTGTTATTTTTCAACCACAGTACTGTTTACTGTACTTACAGTTACTCTGTATAGTAATGTAAGTAATTACATATGATCCTAGAGGTGGGAATCTTTGAGTTACAGTATGACAGTAGTATAGTAGTATAATAGTAGTTACAGTATGGCAATACACTGTGATGACATCAGTGATGCCAGCAGTACCTGGACACCAGAGGCACTCTGTGATACTCAGTATATCACAAGGCAGTTTTCTGATATCACAGTAACGGTTCTATTGAAAAAATGTCAAAGGAAATGTATTACCTTAAAAGGTATATGTTATTAATTTGACAAGTTCCAAAACCAAGATTTATTCTTGAATTTAACAATCTGTTAAGCTTTTGGCAAAAATATTTGCTTTCAACCACATCATAAGCACAACATGATTGAAGCAATACATTAAGTGATATTTATAGCTCTGTGTGACGTAAAAGGGAGTTTTGTTTCAGAAATATCTAATGTAAGCTGATTTACAGTCATGGTGGCCGCTGGTTTTAGCAGAAGTTCAGGATGATGGTAATTGAGGTGGCTATGCAAATTGGCTGTTATTCAAGTATGTTTGACCTCTATTTAGCATTTTTCGCACATCGCTTGATCTTCATCCGGCTTGCATTTCATTCATCGTTGTTTCATAAAAACCAACGTGTTACTAGACCTGCAAGACAGTGGAGTGTTCCCAGTTAGTTTCTCTTGCGTTTTCTTGTGCTATTCGTATTTGCATTTAGTGTACTGTCCCTACTGTGGGCTTGCCTTCTCTAGGACTGACATCAACACAACACTCACAAACGCCTAATATATGAACTGGTTTAGAGTGCCTGTAACTTAGTCATATCATTACTAGGCCTCATTGGAAACATCACAGGAGGGAAATGTTGATATATTGTAATACCAATTCATCACCCCACCCCTAGCAAATCCTAGAGCAGGTAGGTGTATTGCCAAGAGTAATGCTAGCAATTGCGATAATGCTTCAATACTGTTTTCAAACAGCCCAGAGGAACAGGCTCAGATGTTGGTGTGCACATTTCATTTGCATGGTGAAGTTACCTGCTTAGCAACATGCCCGTAAACAGCCCCACCACCACAGACCTCTGAAGAGGAAATTAGTGGAGATGAAGGCCTTGTGGCTAATTTTAGAGCAGAACTTGCTTTCTGTTTGAAACTGTACAGCCGAAATCATTTCAAGGCCAATACGATTCAAGCTAATACGATTGAAGTAATGAAGAAAACCTTATGAACCAATATATACCAATGTGTAGAAGCATACATTTTTTTAAGTATTAGCTTGTTGAACTGAATAAAAGTGAGAGGGTATCTGGAGGAGAAATCGTGAACTAAGCAGGCCTTTCATAAAGATGTAGGCCGCTATCTTGACTAGAACTGTGGTTGGCAGTTGTGCTGTGTATATAGTGATCGTTAAGCTGCCAGGAGTCAGTGACCCTACACGTGTAGGTAATCCTACCTTCTCTGCCCAGTGAGATCTAAAGGGTGTTCAGTGTATCACATTTCTGTCCATGTAGCTTCCAATGTGCATTACTCAGTATCTTCATTAGAACTCAGCACAATAGCTGACTTGCAAATTCTTGGGACAGGAGCTATGACAGAACCTGGGAATCTCTGCGTACCTGCCTAACAAGCTGCCCTCTTCCACAGCCCATACAGAGAAGGTTACACAGTTAAACCATGCGAGGATAACATTTCATGCTTCACAGTTGTAGCTTTCATCCACTCTTTTCTGTTCAGAGTTAACTGACAGATGTGGGTTATGGTGTGTTTGTAACCATGGAGATGGGTCTGTTCTGTTAAGTAACAGGTGATTGATGTGCTAGTGGTAAGAACAATAGCATACAGAGGGAGATAAATGTATGTGAAAAGAATGGGACACTTTTCAGCACGGAGGACTTCTCAGCAGGCATAACCACTGATTGTAGGACTTAATGTCTCTGTGAACATCATTAAGGTACTTGCACAGTTTTTGTTGTTCTTGTGGAAAAAAAAATTCTCAATCCAAACCCTTATGTCTGCGTCACAAAGGCCTTAGGTTAATCTTAGTATTAAAAAATGAAGCAAATTTATACTGTAATCTAAATTTATACTGAATATCCCCATGATTGCTTGTGTTTTCAACACTAAAATTCTCCAGATGGATACATTATTAAAACATTGCAGTGCCCATGTATTTACAATCAATCAGCTGAGTCATCACTTTATACATTTGTGTCACCCTGGAAATTATGCACTTTGATTACTACTTGTTGTGCATTGTCAAGAGGTGTGTCTCATGTCTGGTGATTGTCTTCATCCCTGCTGGATGAGGACTCTTCAGGTCTGGAAAATCCAACTGATGAGCTGGAGAAGGAACGACAAAATAATGAAGAGACAAAGGAGGAAGCAGACCCATGTGCAGGTATGAAGAACCATCACCATACACTCAACTTTGACCATTTACCTGCAAACTAAATAACTGAAATCTGAATACTTTTTGTTTCTAATTGTTAAAAAAAAAATTTCAGAAAATACATAGTTTCTCAACTTTGCATCCTCTTAAAATTTGTGAGCTGATGGCAGAGTATGATCTTCCAGGACGTTATCCTGGACTTAAGTTAATGTGCAGGGAACAGATTCTGCAGAAGTGGAGCACCATCAGCCTCCAAGTGACAAAGTGGGCTACATGTTCCCTCAGATGGAACAACGGAAAAACATGCCCACTTGTGTGCAGAAGCACCAATGAACCACTAAGAAGGTGTATGTGCTTAAAGCCAAATACCTGCAGGAATGTCCATACCATTCCAGGCAGTCATCTGAATTGTAGCTCAGGAAGATTGCATTCAGCTTACATTGCTTTCTCTGAATGTTTTTCTCTTTTGCACATTAATTTGGCATGCACAGAGTCATTAATTAACTACTTCCTTTAGGCTAAACTTGTTAAAAAACATTAAAAAATTAGTGCAACTCATAAATCTATTTTAGATTTGGATTTTAATAATTATACCATATAGTCTAGCCTAAGCAATGTAAAAAGTTACAAGTTACATAGACTCAGATCTACAGTGATGTTGTAAGGTTTTGGCTGGATATAAATCCTCCACATTCTCATTCTGCTGAAATTAGATGTTACCCTTTAGAAGCCACTGAGCCATTTTTGGGTTTGATTTCTGTTGCATCAGTAAGAATGGTGACTGCTTTTCAAAATGTGATTGCTCCAGCTCTGACAGGCTACGCAGTCTGTTGGAGTCTATTCAAAACCTAATGTAGATTGAATGTTTGATCTAGTGCCACAGTGATTTGGCGAGATCAGTGCGGCAGAGAGATCATGCATACTCATGCAGGGTCACATGCTTGTTATCAGTTTGTTAGGCCCTAAACACAGTATGTGGGTCTCAGAACTTCTTTAAGGGATGTGCGTCTTTTCAGTTTGCTCTCCCTTAAACACGGCATGTGGGTCCAGAAAACAGCCCATGAGAGTCCTGATTGTTTCCCACATCGCTTACCAAACAGGGGACCTGATCGTTCAGAGACGCCCTGGGGAGCTCGTATTGAAGGCAGTCTTTGAATGAGCCTACCAAGGTCATTGAGGTGATTAATTATGGCTTTTGTTGATAATTATGTGCTTAATTTCAAATAGGGACGGAACAGAAAAAAAAAATTTGTTATCCTGTGGAAAAATTTTAATAACAAAACAGGGAAAGACAGCAATAATCACATAGACGTGTGTGTGTGTGTGTGAGAGAGAGAGACAGACAGACAGACAGACAGACAGACACATGAACCTTTCCTGCTGTTTCCAACTCCAGCCTAATGGAACATGATCTGGTCCTTCATATTTCTGAACATACACACCTCTCACTGAATGTGTCTTAGGACTAAATATGAGTATGCCCATTCATTTACTGTCACCTCCACCACTTTTGTATCACTCCTGAAAGGCAGTAATTCATGCTACCAAATGCAATTTATAATGATCTACATATAATTTATTTCTGATTAGTTTTTTTCCTAACCTACAACCCAGCATCATCATGTGGTCATTTATATTTTCATCCTTTGTTAATAAAATTGGAGATGTTTTGCAGACATACAAAAATTTTAGTTGTTACTTTCTAGTAAGCCTTAAAGTAAAATTTGGTTCAGTAGTTAATTTTCAAGACACATTCTTTAGGGTATGTTTATAACTCGTTTCAGTGCTGTGTGTGACTGCAGAATTGGGTCGCCTCGACCATACACCACAGGGAGTATGACTGAACAGATTGAATTGACTTGCAGCGATTTGATGATTTACCCAGTTCTCAACAGGTGCGAGTTAAACACCACTGTGTTGTTGGCTGTCGTTTTGCTTGTCCCTTCCTGTCATGGCAGTGTCACTTCCTGTCAGCAGGTCTTTCCGTGTCTTCCTTCCCATTCTCCCGTGGAACTGGTGCTGGCTGCATCTCCCCATTGTCTTCATTCTCTTCACTAAACTTACAAAAACATCCAATACTTCATCTGAAAGTACAGTCACATCTGCCACTAGTTCAAACCATCAGATCACATGAAATAGTTTGTGAGTTTTAATAGGTCTTCACAGGTCCAGCGTATACGAATTCAATAATGAGTTTATATATTAGAAGCATATATTTATGCAATTACTGAAACACCGAGCTCTGAAATTGTCTGGAAATACTGTTTAATAGCCAAAATCTTTTTAACGACACTATCCCATGAAATATTGAGCTGATAACATGTATACATTTGCACTAACAGGTTAAATATCACAAAAATTGTCACAACAGTTTGTCAAGCTTTGTGTAAACCATTTCCAGTTTCCACCACGCTTCATGCTAATTAACACTGGCAGCAGACCTAAATGGTCATTACTTTGGATCACATCTCATATTGTCTGAGACTGTTCCTGATGCAAAGGCTGATATCGCTTTCATGTGCGTTACTAATTGAATTCATTAGGCACATGGCTCTAATGAGCTCTTTCAAAGCGGCTGAGAGGGTAATGTAGCTGCAGGATGGATGGACGCATAGACAAATAGACCAGCTGTTAAACAGACATAATTTTAATCAAATATTCAATGATGTGCAGGACCATAAGAACATTGGGGGCATGGCCTCACTAACATTTAAGACGTTGGTATATACAGATATATATTTTTTGATCACATTATACAATTGTGTGCCCCACCCCCAATATAAAGCTCTCCTCCACACACTTTATGACCTGCCATTAATGATAATGAATTATAGCTCACAGATGGTGGGTGTAGTAAAACAACACAGAAATGACAGAAGAAAACCTTGCACCAGTAGTAGCCCAAGTTACCTCTCAGGGCTGCCTTTCTCCATCACTGAGGAGGTTTGTAAATGCAGATTAAAGGAGTGCTTTTTGGGCGGCATGAGTCATGCATTCCCTGGGGAAAGCTAAGACGGTTCCTCTATAGTCTGGGGTGATGCAGAGGAGGAGGTGGTGTTTGAGACAGGTGAAAGTCATTCAAGCAGGAACATCTCCCATGAAAACCCATCTCTCCTGTAAGACAGTGGACTCCTCAGGGATGGGATGTTCCCCAAAAGTTACCATTCATTGTTCACTTTCAGAACCATTTATTTCCTATTGTGACATGAAAAACCATTTACATGATTCTTGCTTTTACATTGCAGTTATCTGGAAGATGCAGGTACGGGGAGAAAATCTATTTTAGCTGAAATTTAGCTAAAAATGTTACAGTAATAATTTTACATATAACTGTTAAATGTCAAAAAAGTGTAATACAACATCTGACTGAAAAAATTTCTCATTTCTGGAATACATCATAGGCATAAAAAGGAAACATTTTAAGGAAAGCATTTGCTTCCTTTGTGTCTTTCATTTGTGGAAATAAAAGCTTGTTTCCCAGGAGGACAGGAGAAAACAAAGGCTCAATGATGTCATAGTTGGAACAATTCCAGTTCCAGTACTCCCAGCCATACAGGCAACTGCTCTGGGGCAAGAAAGTCCTTGATTGGTTCACAGATGGAGCATCCAAACGGAGGATTAGGATTGCCTCATATGGTTATACTCTGTGGGGATTAAAAAAAAAATGTAAGGAAATTGCCACTGGCACCTTTGTCTCTTTTTCAGTGATCTGATTAATTTCGTCTTCCAACAGCATTGTGTACACCCATACAGCCTTGATGTCATATGTGTTATATTACAGGGTCATGTGAAACTAAATGCAGATGGTGTTTCGATACAAAGCCATTGGTCGAATAAGTCATCATTTAAGGCTGTGTACGTGAAATGTTCTCTTGGTGTGGCCATTAATGAGCATCGCTGAATCCGAAAACAGTGAGAGTATATAAAAACGCAGTTCCATGACAGCCTGTATGATACAGAGAGTGCTGCCATTTTCAGCCATTTTAGGTAGTCCTTCCTACTACAGTACATACAGGTTAACTGTATTTGATGTGATGATTCTGTGGTTGTTTTGGACTTTGGAATAAGGAGGACTCAGCCACAACAGTATTTAACAACAAAGTAAAACAGTGCTCATCAAACAATGGCATGTGTTTTTACTTCAGATTAGTGGCCATGTAGTTATCAGCCTGCCTCGTGTGGTCTGCAAGCCTTGATGAAATGCAGTGCTGTTCAAGAGTGATTCTGCTCTAAACTTGTGACAAATCCAGTACAATACCACTGCCACAAATAATCAATCTCAGTGTACATTGGAAGCCTGGAATACCGTTTTAGGCCAGAGGAAAATATTACCCGGTTTCACAAAGTCCCAGGACACATTCCAGCTGAGGTAGAAAATACCAGATCTCAGTGAAGAGTGTCTGTTGTCTATTGGAGCACATTTGCCTTCCATTTTATAAAAATTAAAGTAGCATTTGGGAGCTTCCTGCATTGTTTCGAGTATGTGATGCTCATAAAATGTATGATGTCATAATTCAAGGGAGATACGATGTTGAAAGAGGTTCTATGAGGACAACAGTTTTGCTGGCTCCTGTATCTGTCAGAACGGGCCTTTCCAGACAACGCCTACAAGAGGAAGTGCGATACCGTTCAGGCAGCTGTGAAATGGTAACCTGTGTGTGTGTGTGTGTGTGTGTGTGTGTGTGCGCACGTGCACGTATGTGAGGTGCATATGTGTGTGCTTGCCTGCAGGGTGCTACGTCTCCCTCCTTTGAAGCGACGCAACTCAACGGAGCACAGCCAACTTATGCACCTGTTTCCTCCAATTTGTGGCTGGCATGTGGGATGGGTGTGGGGAGGGTGTTTACCCCACTGTTCTCTCTCAGCCTCTCCCTGGGCTTCCTTGCAGAATGCTGGGGCGATTCTGAAGCCTCAGAACCTGTAAACTGTCTCCTTCGGCACAACAGGCCACCCCACTGTTCTCTACAAATCGGACACCTTTCTGTGCATGACATTTGCACAATGAAATGTATGTAGAAACTGCGTGGATTAACAGTCAGAATGGCTGTAAACCTCACACACCACCAGCCCATACCTGCTTTCAGTGTGGATAGTGAAACTGAAGTAAATTTAGATCACAAACTGCCTGCTTCACTTTCAGTGGAAAAAAACTGCTCGTGTTTGTTTAAGACATACAGTAGTATGTTATTACAGGAAAATATTGTCATCCTCTCTATGTGTGGGTGGTTTTGACTGGACATTTCAAGCTGGCATTTGGGAAAGGGAAAGACAGATCCAGTGCTTGTGTTTCTGACCCACGCTGTCCATAGATTTGCAACATCGCATCACCTGAAAATGCACAGGAGCAGCAATACATGCACTTGTGCTGTGGAAGCGGTGTGTACCATACGCAATACAATAAGAAGGTGTGAGATAATCAGAAATGTGCACTGTGGTTTGAGGTTTTGTAAGAGTTTTGGTGCTGAACTGCAATACTCTTCTGTTTATATAGAAATATGCACTGTGCAGTTTTTTAGATGTTGTATAGTTCTTAATTTTTACATTTATATTCTGATTTCTAAACTAACCAGTAGTGAAATGATACCATGACAGGGAAACTTTAGAAAGGCAGGGACTGATTTGTAAAAGTTCTTCAGTGCTAAATTTAATTGAATTTGGTTAAGATGAGTGCAAAAGAGATCTCTGAAGGGTGTATTTGACTGAATTTGTTTTTATGTAGGGCTTAAACCCAACAGACCTGCAGCAAAATGCTTAAGAAAATGCAATTAGGAGAGTCAAGTTAGAAATTAACAATGACTGAAATAGTCACAAGAATGCAGGTCAGGACGAAAAACCTTGTATTTTGTAAGTGTTCTTTAAACCTTCACATCCTTTTTCATTTATTAATTCAGAATACAAATATTTAAATTAGTTATTAATGACAAATGGTGTTAAAGTAGATGATGCTGCATAGTAAATAGGAGTTTCGTGTATGAACATTTGGTTCACCCGTGACCCTTAAATTGAACATACGAACATGTGGGTTGGTGAGTAGGGGAGATACAAATTCCAGTCCCTCAAAGTTAATCAGGTTTTTTTGTAAAATGTACTCAGAATGGCAACAACTTCTATATATCTTTTTATCCACAAATACAAACTACACCCTCTTTAGACTTGTGAACTTTGAGACCAGGACCGAACCGAAACCCACCGTTATAGCAGCAGTTTTAATGGGGCGAATAGTAAAACTGGTCTGATGTAAATACAATAATCCCTCCCTCGTCCACGCCCAGAGGACCCGTAGAAGGGGTTTGCGCAACATTAGCCCGTTAATGAATTTGAAAAGAGAGTCAGAGGGAGGGAGTGCCACGGGACTCTGCCCTCGGGTCACGCCGCACATTTTCCATCGGACAGAACATTGCAGTTTAGAGTCGATCAGCTGAGCTGCGCTGGGTGTTTGTGTGTTTGCTGAGAAAGATCAGCGAGCAACTTGGCAGGGACAGAGAAACAGCCGCAAACGCCTGGCACTCGCACTTCACTTAGGGAGTCCGTCTTAAAGCGTGATAAAGGTACAGTCTCAAATTGTCTTGCGCTTTCGTTATCCTTAACAAAACAATGAAACGCAGTAGCTGTCTAAATAAATATGTAATATATTCCGTGTAGGAGTTCACAGAGAAAAGCTCCAGTGAAGCTTTTGTAAATTAAGAGGTAGTGTATTGTGGTTTTTATTAATTAAAAGGTGCATCCACTGTCTGTATTCCAGAGCGTTCAAAAATGTTTGCATTTTATAAATACACTAAGTTTGTTTAATCTGCAGTCCAAACAATTACCGTGTTTGTGTGTGTTTTAAACAAATATATATTTTTTCAATCCTTTATATAGAACACGTGAACAAAGCGTGCATAATGGCGTGTTTGCGGTTCAGCAAGTAATGTTTACATATTGAAACGGAGAAATGTGAAGTCATAATGGACACGCACCTCTTGACTTTACCGTAATTTTACGTACGATTTCAGGAAGCTCTGATAATGTGGATTGGGAAATGATTTGCAGAAGTCAAACATAAAGATTGTCAAATAAGATAACTGCTGTCAAACTGGACATTGAAGGATAGTTGTACGTGTGTGCCTTTCATAAATTTTACATTGTACGTGTGTGCCTTTCATAAATTTTGATCCATCATATAAATTTTTATGCAGTTTTGAGAGTGATATGCCAAGGTATTTGCGTAATGTGTCCACGCCATGCTAAATCGTTCTACATTACTTTTCTTCTTCATTTAAAGAATGCCAGTTTCAGGTGGAAGTCAAACGATTCAGACAATTGATGGAGAGTGCCTTAAAGCTCTTGGAAGCACATGGTTCAAGATAAGATATCCAGACAACAGACACGTGTGGGAGAGGTTAACTTTATGGAAATAAATGCTGGTGTGTCTTTCCTGGTAGTTGAGCCAGTGTTAAGGAAAGGTCTTTTTTCTGATGGCATCCCTGAATCATGAACCCATAGGGGAAAGTATGTAGGTGACTGTTGACTAAGGCTTATCTGTACCTAGCATCATTTTAGAAAGATGGCTAACTCTGTAAAACCATTATCATGTCTTTATCATGTGCTCACAGGGACTTTTTCTGACTAAATGTGTGAAGCCATTTATTCAAAACCTAGACTAGGGTGGAAATTCCAAATGACATAATCCAAGAAAACAGATTTTACTCAGAATTCATAAGAAGTCTAGCATTAGTTAGGAATAGGCTGTTTGAAAAGGGTATCGGTGGAATTTGATTCTTGTCTGAAAACACTTTCATGTGAAGCCAGTAACTTTCCTATATTTGGTGCTTTTCATCTTCTGTGCCCCTTCCTACTGTCCTTGGTTTTCCCTTATGTATCGTATTTGACCTGTATGTCATAAATCTGGATTTTTCTTTCAGTTCAGCCATTCAATGCCCTTTTCAGCATGTTTGTGTGACACTAACACAGTTGTACTTGGATTATGTCTCTTAGTGTAGATATGATACCAGGGGGCTTATCACAGACTTATCCACAGAGGACAAAGACTCTCTCCAAATAATACATTTTGTGTAATAAATGCACGTAATGTAATATCAGAATTGGGTGTTGATTGGCTTGATGTGGATATACCTGGCATTCCGACTTTTTATTGTAATTCAGTATATATACATGTTGCAATGAAACTGGTTCTCTGCATTTAGCCTATACCCAGGGGGAGCAGTGGGTAGATACCATATAGGACCCAGATTAGCTAACGCTAAGCGTTTTGCTGAAGGGGACACCTGTGAACTGGGAGACTTCTGCATTCCAGCCAGAAGTTCTGCCCATTCAGCCACAGGCCGCTCATTTAGCTGACTTCATACATGAAGATCTTGTGTTGTCAGATGTATAGCACTACACTTTGGACATTGTGAAAAGCCAATTCTGCGATGATACCTACTGTGCTGAAGCAATGCTCGCACACAGGAACGCGTGTTAACAGCCGGTCACGCTGAGGCAAAACGCTGGCCCGTAAATTGAGTGCAACAGGAATCCCAGCAGAACGTTGTTTGTGGAGAAGATGGGGGCGCTGTGGATTGTGTTTTTCACGCAGTCCTGCCTGTGGAGCAGAAGGTAGGCTGTCCTTACGCTGGCACATTTAACTGCTGCATCAGTCCCCCCTCAGTATAGCCTCAGGGCCAGCACCAGGGCCAAGTCCTCTGCAGGACTTGCTGCCAGTCAGTCAGTGTCTTATAGAAGCAGTCAGTGCTGAAGATAATTCACAGCCTCTTCCAGTTGTACACGTGTATTCCTGCTTACGCTATGGATACAAAATGTGTTACTGCAATTAAGTGCCTCAGTAGAGATTAGACATTGACTACTGCGGTCTTGGACATGTTGGTGTAAAGATGTCTTGTTTCGAGACTATCGCTGCAGGAGTCTCAGCATCCCTGTTTCTACTTTTGGAGTCCATAACATCTAAAATCTGAAAATTTTGTGCTGCTCCAAGGCTTAATAACAAGGGTTGTTTTCCTCCCTGTTGCAAATACTCGTCTTTAATATGCCAGGCACGCACAGTGGGAGTGCTGAAGAAAGGCAGTTAGGAAAGAAATTGTGGAGGAAATGCCAGAATCAAAACATACTTTCGTATCTGTGTATAACAAGTGAATAAGGTGTGCGGAATGTAGATTGATTGAATGCTTAATGTCAACTTTTCATGGTTTTGCCGTTGACTTTAATTTGATCGGGCGGCACGGTGGCATGGCGGTCGCCTTGCACTTCCAGGCCTGGGGTTCAATTCCTGCCCTGAGTCTGTGCGCGTGGACTTTGCATGTTCTCCTTGTGCTTGGTGGGTTTTCTCTGGGTTCTCCGGTTTCCTCCCACAGTCCAAAGACATGCGGGTTAGGTTGATTGGTGTCTCCAAATTGCCCATAGTGTGTGTGTGTGTGTGTGTGTACGCGCGTGCACGAGCCCTGCGGTGGGTTGGTGCCCTGCCCTGGGTGTCCCGTGCCCTGTGCCTCCTGAGTTGGGCTCCAGGCTTCCCATGACCCTTAATAGAATAAACGGTTTGGAAAATTAAATTTATTCATTCATTTGGTCACATGACTCAGAATTCCTGAAGTCTGGAAGATGTTTCATGTATTCCAAACACAATCTCCAGAAAGGGTGTGTGTGTGTGTGTGTGTGTGTGTGTGTGTGTGTGTGGGGGGTTGGGTGGTCTTTTCCACCATGGTCTTCACCTGCCCTGCATTTGACTTTTATGCATATCCTGAACACATTTCCAATGCTGGTGCTGGGTGTAGGAAGCGGAGATTTTCCTGAAGCCTGCCCCAAGCAGAATGCTGTGAATAGTGATTTTCTGTGATGAAGATTACATTAAGCATTAGTAATAGTGTGCTTTTTAGGGCAGTTTACATCATTTAAAGTCAATCAGTGAGTAAAATTGCATTAAGCTGAAAAGTGCCCTTCATTTCTCATTAAAGGCTTGAGGTTTGTGTTCAAAGAAAAGGAGTGTGGTATTACAAAAATGGCAGGTCAGCCCTGAGTAGGTGCAGTACACTCTAGATGATGAGCACATATGCAGGAGCACAGCTTCAGTGTGTTCCACACCCTGACTCAGGACTAAACACAAGTTAGACTTGGAGACAGAGAAATTCTACAAATGGCTGGACTAAACAGCAGCCAGGCAGCACACTACCTTTGCCTCAATATAAAACGATACCTGCGTGTAGTACTCAGGTATCAACAGCATGCTCACTGATGTTCTAATGAATTTTTTGCAACCAGACCAAGCAAGCGCCTCTCCTTTTCTCTTGCTGTGTTCACATCTAAACAAATGTCAGGGCTGAAAGACACCAGCCCTGTCCCAGTCATGCCCACACTTAGCAAACACTGCTCAGAAAAAGGTAGTGCCTAACTTGGGTATGTAAATAAAAAGTGATATGATTGCATATGTTAGCTTGTGAAAATGAAGTTGGCAAAGTTTGTGTTAAAGTTAACACAATGAAACGGATCATTTAACTTTAATGAAACAGATCTGCGTTGTTTAGCCATGTCTGCTAAATTTGCAGATATGTCCCAAAATACGTTTTTTTTTCTGATGGTAAAATCTAAAAGTACCTGCAGTAGTGTTCCTTGTTAAATAATAACTGGAATGCAAGTTTTAGTAACGTTAAAACAACATAAAACCGGCAGCAACTAAATCAATTGAACAGTTCTATTGCTGACCACTGTAACCCAACAAAAACAGCAAAATGATAATGCACAGTAGCTTTTTGAGATGGAGTTCGCGTAATTTGCATTTGGCTGATAAAATATATATTTTGTTATATAAACTTTCATTTAATGATAGCCTTTGGTTGGTAGTTTATATAATGAAATGTATATCTATTCATATCCTCCTGATCACACTCCTCCTGATGCTGAATACTTCTGCACCTTCCTAATAAAATATTGCTATATACCACAACAGTTTGACATGCTTTCCATTTTGAGTTGAATTTACAACAAGAACTTATAGTCTTCACTCAAATGTGTCGCTTGCACTTCGGAAGCAGAAATGCACTACCCAGGCACACTGCTGCCACGGGGTTGAGGGGCAGAGTCCAGTGGCTCCTAGGCAGTGCCACTCTGGTGCTGTTCTATCCCATGATTGCTGAGTGGAGGTGCGCATGGTCCTGGCCACCCTCACAATTTGTGCAGATGTGAACCCGGCATAATTGTCCCTGACGGCTTTTGTGTCAGGCCAAATGCCAGGTGCACTGCAAGATTTGTGTGATGTTAATAATTACTGAGGTAAGCAAATAAGCTTAGATAAACAGTTAGCTTGTCTGTGAATGTCTTCAACCTCAATTTCCCCTCCTCAGGTCTAAAGGACCTGCCTTTTCTCAGCAGTTCTTTATGCTCTTTCAAAATTGCACCCCTCCCATTGCACCCCTCCCTTGCACCCCTCCCTTGCCCACTGCTGAGTTTCCCTTGTTTGGTGATTGCAAAGGCCTGTTAAAAACAGGACAACTGTAAAATACAGGGAAACAGAAAGTGACAGTGGTGTACTAGGAACCCAGAATTTGTCAATTTTTATTTATTTGGGTCTTGGATTTCTGGGTATGCCTTATGTAATTTTTTTTTTTTTCTAGTTCTCAGAATATACCTGCCACTCAGGGCTGTGGTCTCATGAAATACCTTAACACCAGTTGCTCCTGCCAAGGTTATCACCCTTTCCCTTTAAGTAGTTCAGTTGCGATTCCTGTAATGGTAAAATATGCAGACCTGGACAAATTGTCATATTTTCTTTGGCTGCTGGTTTGGCGGGGGCGGCAGAGCACTGTTTGTGTGCCAGACTGTGATTATGTCAGACAGGAGTTGCAGGTGTTTCAGAACTTTTGACTGACCCTGGTCTTTCTGTCGTCCACTTCACTTCTAAGATTACATGAAACAGAAATCAGAGAATATATGAGTATAAAAATGCCCTCGAACGTTTACACATGTGCAGAGAGAGCTACGCGGCCACACTACAAGGCTGAGTGTGCACTGTCACACACCCCTCGTGTGCCACATTCACTGCGTTACACTCTTAAACAACCCTCCCGACCTGTTCCTGCCTGTGACTGAAACGTTATTCTTACAAAGCGCATGTGATGATGTCTCCAGCGCTTCGAGCGCTGCCTCCGCTCATTTTAACAACACTAATTCGACATGTTATGTTGGGAAAAGACCAGAACAGAAGCCCTAAGAAAAGAACTGTAACAGGTTCGGCTGTCGTGCTGTGCGTGTCTGACATGACGATCTGGAAAAGCTCAAAACAGTGGCATCTTGTGGAGACAGTTTGAGTCGATTGAAAGCATTCGGCTTTAACGTGAATACGTGTGTATGAAAATCCAAATTTAAATGACTAAACATAACTTGGTCAGTGCGAGGTGGACACAGGTCCTCTTTACCCTGTTACGTTTTAAGGAAGGTGCAACCACGTGCACCGTTCATCTCGACGGTTCTGATATTTGAAACGTGCTTTAAATGATAATGGTTTGATGTGTATTATTTTTATTACTGTTCGAATAGGATTGTAAAAATGTCATTTCGATATCTGCTTTGGAAGGTGACTATTCTGGGAAAAGGAAAGTTTTAAACTCTATGAGATGATCTTTAAAAACGGAAAATAAATTACTGCCTATGTGGTGTGACGATGCGGTAGAAAAGCAGCGAAGTAAGTAGCGGTGTGAACCCAGGTTTGACAGGAAAACGTCTAATTATTTCCCGTCCAAATACCCGCAGTAACCTCAGCCAAACTTCTTGGTCAAGTGTAGCACTCGTAGCCAACCGTGCGCAGTTACCAGACAAGAGGAGTAGCCCGGTTTTATCTTGGTGGTACTTAACTCCGCTGCATCCAGTAGTCATTGGGGTTGCTTTGGATTTTATTTGTTTTAAAAACAGCCTTTACAAAACGGCAGATTTTGATCCAATTCAAACTGTTGTACTATAATGGGGCTGCATTATATTTGGATGGCTGTACAGTGCAGTAGATGTTTCAGTATATGGGTGATATATACGTAAATGTTTTCTGATATGTACAAGTGCCGAAGAAGATGGTAGCTGGTTAAAGAACGTTTATTCTGCAAAATAGTGGATTCTCTCATCTTGTTATCATCAGCCGATACAGAAAAAGATCAACAAACTAAGTACAAAGACGTCCCCAGTCGTTCGGTACTTTGAAGTTAATCAGAAATTCCACTGAGATAACAGTTCGATTCGGGCGTATGTATGTTTATTTACTTATAACTAGACACGCGGTAGGAACAATAAAAACCATATGGCGTGTTTAACAGCCGCTCACGTTTTTGACACACTGACTGGACTATGACTGAAACGTTATTTCCTCTGTTCAAAATAGCGTTTGACCATCTCGTGTGGTTATATAACTATAGCAAATGTATGCAGTCCAAAATTGCAGTTCGTTTTAAATCTTACATCCTACATGTTTTTCGGTCGTATTAAAATTATAATGGAGCATGAGTGAGGGCAGGTAAAAGTTGCACACGGGGTGTGTTTACCCCTCTGGCCACTATAATTGATGATCTCGTTAGTGCAGGACACCCCCGTCCTAGATGGGAATGAGCAGTTTGAAAGCAAATGTGTTACAGTTGGGAATTGGTGTTTTCTGCGTGAGTTTGTATTTTATTCGTATTCAGTGTTTGTATATAATAATTAAGTTAAATACGTTTCTGTTGCTTTAAGAAAGTTGAACGCATGCGAATGAAACACGGGGGGGGGGGCGTTTTCCAGTGGTTTAAATATTCTCCTGCACGCAGACGTGGGCTGTCCGGTAATGTTATAATATAGTTTTATGAGCTGAGGAGACAGCTGGCGAAGGTTTAAACCTGTACAAACTCCCACGGAGGCGCTTATTTCATTTTAGAAAACAAGTTTTTTTTTTTTTTTTTTTTTTAAGCTGAGTTTTGCTTTAGCCCAGATCTAAGTATGACAAAGATGTTTAAGTTCGAGATGTATGCAAGGAAACAAGGTGAGAGGGAAAGATTTCTCTTTATTTATTTACACTGGATTAAGTATAAGAGTACAGATCCACGCCAATGAGTTCACCGATTATTTCATTATTAAAAGAAACGATTTGTGGAAAATGAGACATTTCTGATTTCTGCGTATGCAGCGGTGACCGTTGAAACATTATCACCTAGGAACATCTATGTTGTCATGGTTATGCTTTTGTGTTAATAGTTTTCATTTATTTATTATTAAGCCATTATCCAGGTTTACTGTACACTTATTTGTTGTGCCCCTGTTTATTTTTGGAATATAAACTCTTAGTTTTGGCAAGATGATGTTTTATGTTATTATGGCCTTCAGAAGATTACATTAAAAGGGTATATTGATTTTAATCTTTTACATATTGTAATGGTCATGTGATTCATCATGCGTGATTCTCATACCAAGCAATTAAATTTTTTTGTGCACTATGCGAACTTTATATTAAGGGTATTGTAGCCAGTCATGTGATCATGCTGTGAAACTTACTGTGATTGGATGGAAGTACAGGAGTATGTTGACAATTGTTTGAGAGCCCAGGCGGTCTGTCTTGTGTGTACGCAGACCTGTGTCTGGATCACGTGGGGCTGTCTGAGGGCCTGCCCAGGACACGGCGCACCATGGCTGAACCAGACTACGTGGATGAGGATTCTGGCGAGCTGATCAAGCCTAAAAAGCTGTTGAACCCAGTGAAATCCTCTAGGAACCACCAGGATCTGCACAGAGAACTTCTCATGAACCAAAAGAGGTGTGGTACTACCCTGACCTCATTATTTTTCTGCCTTTCCACATGTACCCAACTACATCCAGTCAGACGCTCCAGGTAGACATTGTTAACAAGGGCACAGGGCAATGTTGAGGTTTAGGGTTAAGCACAGGGAACCACAAGTTAAAGTGTGTTGGATCAAATCCCAGAAGGCATACTGCTGTTTAACTCTACTGGTTGGAACTACTATCTCATTGAGATCTACATAAAATATTGTTGCTTTCTGAAACTGAAGAGAATATAATTTCTTAAATAAAATCACTCTTAAAATGTTGGTTATAAGCTTTCCTAAGCACATAGGTGAGCTTGTTTCTTAGGTTATTTTTCAGTGTTGGAGACAAAATGGTGATAAATTAAACCAAAGGCCATTTATGACTAAGTGGCAGTTCCTGCAGTGACTGCTGTTCATTTCTGTTTGTCTGTCTGTTGTAACAATTTCTGTTGCGAACCCCTGGCTGTCACCTTCACATATGCGTGCAGAACATTAGCTACTAGTATTCCTGAAGACCGCTTGCTGAGTTCAGGCCTAGCCAAGAGAAAGACATGATGGGGTGTTTGTCCATGCTTGTTCGAATGGATCAGTTCCCTTGTTCGAATGGATCAGTCAGCTGTTTCATTGTAATGTGGCTAGTATGCAGTGATGAACCAGAGCCACAGAAGGGCTGTGAATGCAGAGAGTATGGGTTGGGGGGGGTTGGGGAAGGTGATGTTATGTCAAACAGATTACACAATCCCAGGGGTGCTGTACACAAATCCCTTCTCAGATTGTTTCAGATTTTGACATGACAGGTATGGACCTTGTTAAGATAAGGAAAAACATTTGTCAAGTAAGAGCTGCAGAGCTAACAGAGTTAGCAAACAGCTCTGTTAGCTTAGTGATGCTAATGTAAGTCGGTGCTGGTGTTGTTGGCTGTAGTGCTGCTCATTAGCAGGAGCCCACGTGTAAGAGCTGTTTCCTTTAATTTCTATGTAATATATTACACGCCTACCATCGCTCTATATTGGCTGTCATGACGCATGATGCCAGGAAGGAGTACCAGAGTCTGAGTTGCTTAACACCCCCCCCACTAGGGGCCTACCTCTACAGAATAAGCCAGAGCTGCAGAAGGTTCTGGAGAAGAGGAAGAGGGAACAGGTGCTTAAGCAGCAGAAGGAGGAGCAGGAAGCCCATAAAAAACACACAGACCTGGAGATTGAGCTCATGAAGAGGCAGCAGAAACTGGAGCAGGTGAGAACCAGTAGGGGGAGACAGTTTCATTTTACAGTATAGATACACACCATCAGCAAAGATTGACAGCATTAAATTCACCTAATTCAGCAACTTTGTTGAAATATATCTGATGAAATGAAAATGTTTTTGCAGTTGATGGTCAGAACAGGAGTTTACTGGGTGTGTTTGTGTCCCAGTTTGAGCTTCAACAGCAAAAGGGTGAAGAGGAGCAGGAGAACGCCCCAGAGTTTGTCAAGATGAAAGATAACCTAAGACGGACAAAGCAGGAGGCGGAGCATCAGGAGCCCAGCCAATAGGAGCACTTTGTCAAGGCACCTCCAGCTTGCTGGGATAATTGCTGTTTCTGACCCTTTATAGTTATAATCGGCGAAACGTCAGACTTTTAATGAAGTGTCTGCTTGCCGCTTGTGGACCTGCCAGAATTCGCTTCCTCTCTGACCTTAAAGATGGCTGCGAAGATGAATGTGCCATCAGTGCAGACAGAGAATAACGAGAAGACTAATTTGATATTACACATCAGGAGCAGGGCTATGGACACAGAGTGTAAGCCAAAATTTCTGATGTCAGGAAGATGCATTAGTCTTCTGGTAAACATTGGACACTCATCTATTTACTACATAAGCACCATTTTGTTGTAAGGACTGTCTGGCTCAGCCTATGTCTGTTTTATAAACCTTGCTTTCCGCTGTTTTATAACAATTATATTAAGACACTTTTCTGTCTTTATAATTGTTTTTTCCAAAATAAAAATGAGGAATGTTTAAATATGTTTGTATTTGCACAAAATGAGTGAGACTACATATTGTATAATCGTGTAGAATAGTTTGTACCTATGCAGAATGCAATGCCACTACTGCACATTCCCATCCCCTGTAAAGTATCTTTGTTAAATGTGTAACTGTCACTGCTGATTCCACAGCCTCTGGAGAGAATCCTAAATTTTGTTATCAACACAATCGCTTGGTTTCCTAGGTCACTGGTATGAGAAGTGCTAACATATAATACAGCAGATGGCGCTGTTTCACCATGACTATAATTTACAGTTTGCTCTGAGAACAATGACCAGTTATTGAAATAAAATGTATCATTTAATGTACTTTTTATAATAGCTGATGTGGGCAATTACAGCAATAATTACATAATGTTCAATCTTAATTTAAGAAAGCCTTGTTATAATCCTGTAATTACTAGTGTCCACATTCAAGAAAAGAAACAAGGCATAAAGTACCAACAAAAAATTAAATAAAACAAATAAATAATATGGTTGAAAGAAGTCAAAAGTTTAACTTTTCTTCACAACCACTTTTTAATACTTGTATTATAAAAACAAGTCTAGAAATATTCAAAGAAATGCATAAGAAATAAAGTTCTAGGTTATGTTGCTTAGTATTCAATGAACACCGAAGTTGTTGTTCTGTATGTTTATCTGGGCACTGATAAAGTGTTTCAATTACTGCATCTTCCTGCTTTACAGTAAAACTGTTCATTTGCCATATGAAAACAGCACATCCCATTTTCAGGTAGTTTAAAAGCAGTTAATCACAAATATGTTTTGCATATGAGGAATTCAGGTAATTATTCAAAGTCATCAAGCAGAACATTTTCAGCATTTGAGTTGAGGGGAATTTCTGACATCTCAGAAATAAATAGGTCAGCTAAAACTGCTGTGAGGAGGAAAAAAAAAGGTTTTATCCCTAAGGAATTGAGGACAGCACTTCTGAATCAAGTCTTCCCACATAATCAGATTTACAAAACACTCAATTTTTATATTTCTTGATAAGGATAAGAAAAATAGGTCAGAACCTTAAAATACGCAAAATATGATCATCCTTTGCTGCCCAAAGGCAGAAAATAACTCTGGGTGCCAATTAACATGTTCATCAGTACACTAGCCTGCATATCCAAACAGCAGGAAAACACACCTGATGAAATTCACATCAATTGTTCTAGAACAAAACACATTACCTCTGCCAGAAGTACATCATTGTATTATGTGGGCAGATTAACAAGTGAACCAAGCCCAACTAACACCGTTAAGTCTGAGCTGACAGTAGCAGGATGTTCCAGGCAGCCTATTCAGTAACTCTTCCCCATGCTTACACCACGTCTTGGGGTGGTTTGCTCTGTAGAAACATTGGAAACCGAGGTTATTAAAACTCAGCAGACTTCATATTACAATGTAGTACAATCTTTTTAGTGTTTAAATGTGGCGGTCACAGAGGTTGACTGGTGCTTATTGTGAGAGCGTCTTTCAAAACTTCAAAAAACGTGGAAAGTGGTAGGATTCTGCTTTACCTGGCTCTGGACTCGGACAGCCAGGTATGCTCACAGCGGGGGTAAGAAGAAAGAGCTGGCCTTGTTGAAGAAGAGTATTATCTGATATCGTCAGAAGATCCGAAGGCAGTAAGATGAGGCTTTTCCACTTTGTCCTCCACAGAGGTTCTTGAATGAAATTGTACACTCTTAACTAAAGTACTTCTCTTTACAGCACAGCTACCATGCCGTGGTAATTTACATTTTAAGCAGAACGCAACATCTGCCGATTTGTGAAAAACATCCCTCAGCTCAGAACACTATGAGCTGAGGTCAGTTCAGTCTGTTGGCTGTCAGGCTGTAGCACTGAATTAGCAATGTGGTTCAGGCTGTTTCAGCAAGCTACCTTACACCATGAGAGACACGCTGCCATGTAGCACACCTTACTCTTGGAGGCTGTGGAGGTATATCATTCTACACCCAGCTTCCCCCCCCCTCCACAAATCTCATGATGATGAGGGGTTAAAAAAAAAAATCACATGGAATAATCACTTCTCACTTCATTTTATTTTTCTCATTGTGTTTCTTGCCTCCCTATGTGAGGGGAACATCACCACTTCAACAACAGACAGGTGTACTTGCTCTTCCATTACAAATCCACAAAGGAATGAATGATTCTGAACCAACAGAGATTGATAAGAGGCTTATTATCTAATTAACACAGACACTTTAATGAGACTGCTGAGATAATTCAATTAACACTTTCTACTGTTACCGGTAGCAATATTTCACACTCTGCATCATGGCAGATCAATGAAAATGGCCTTAGTGATAATTAATCAAACTCAAAGAGCAATCTCAGTTGTCCTTCTGTAGGAGAGCAGTGCACAAAGACAGTAGTTAATTTCTGGAATGTGATTGAAATTTTTGTTTGTGAGGGTTTAAATCAGTTTCTGCTTTCTGTTCTGTGCAATAATGAGCAACATTTATTTTTTAGCTGCAAACCCAAATGATGAAGGTATAGTTTTCTAGGTAGATGAAAAAGACAACTTTAGTGTTTCAAGATGTCTGACGCATTTCATAAAAAACTGTGGCACAGAGTAGGAGTGGTGGGTTTGGACACAATTACCCGCAGCCATGTAATCCTTTAGGGAATGGGTTGGGGGGAGCGGTTTAGCGTAAAGCAAAGGATTTGTGCTGAATTTGCATATCACTCACAAGGATTACTCAAGATGTGACCAGGAACATAATTACCTCTGCACAAAGGGAGGAGAGCGAAAAATGTCAGTGGTGATTTTGTCCTGACAGGAAAACACAGGGGAAATGGCAGTTTAATCAATTAGTTCAGATACAGCCAATCAGATATAGCAAAGTTGATAACATGGTATTTATTGGCTACAAAACAAAGCTGTATGTAAATAACCCTGGTACCTTGATATGCTCTGAGCTGGCAATGCAAGTTCTTCTATCTCATTATATATGGCTTATTATTCATTTTTCAGTGAATTTATATGCAGGTTTTCCCCTTACCTTCTCAAGTGTTTAAACCCCACTGCCCTTCCTGACATACCAGAATAAACAGCCTAGTGTAATGAAGTGTAGTTGCTTTGTGTGGTCAGAGCCATGGATGGGGATCTGCCTGGAACTATAAAGAACATTTATCTGATGTGCGTCTGCACAGCGTGTCTGTCTTTGTGTTCAACCACCCCAGAGATAGCCATACAGGTACAATCAAGAAAGTGGAAGATGGAGATTGAGCACAAGTTGGGGCAATGCACTGTGTATACAGCACAGAGATGTGGGCGGGGCTGGAAGCCAGGTAGCACACAGATGGAGATCAGTTGGAGTTTTCAGTCTGGTACAGGCAAAGATGGGGGTTGGGGTATGGATATTGGTAAAGAACAGAGAGAGGGAAGGACAGAACCTGAAGCCTGGTAAAGGCTGGAGAAGGGGCAGGATTTAGAGCATGGTAGATGGATTTCATGGGCTGGGAGGTACAACAGACCAGGGCAATGCAGCTGGTGTTTTGCAACAGCCTGCAGCCATTTAAATGACATATTTCAGAGGTGGAGAATGTAGTCTCCATGGGGACCGCAACAACTCTCTAGAGAGCTTGTTCTCGTAAGATACAGATGGATTTGTTTCCCTGAAAGTGAGAGATGAAGGGTGAGAGCACCAGTGCACACTTCCAGCCGTAGCAGGTTTTTATGTTTAGATAATTTAGAATTGGGTTTTGGTGTGTACATCCTTTTCCTGCTACCTCGTGAAAAAATTATTTCATGGCATGCCGGAATACATTTGGAGTCCAGTACAGATCTAAATGGGGTAAGATCCCAGTTACAGAGAGAACTGGAGGTGATAAAATAGCAATGCAAATCTAAGAGATTTAAAATCCCAGGTACCATGCGGAGCAGAGGTTTGCTTGCTTACAGTGCCAATGTGCTTCCAGCTCTGCTGAATGGCCCAACTGTTCTGTGTCTGTGTGGAGAGTTCTGCTGTTTTTAGCTCTCTCCCTCTCCCTCTCTCTCTCTCTCTCTCTCCCTCCCTCTCTCTCTCCCTCCCTACCTCTCTCTCTTTCTCTCTCTCTCTCTCTCTCTCTCTCCCTCTCCCTCTCTCTGCCCCCTTCACTCGTGCCCCCCCCTTTCTGCTTCTCCCACACTATCTCTCGTTCCTCGTGTCATGTGGATCCCTGCAAGCCTGCTCCGCCGTAGACTTCCCAGCGTGTGCCTTGCCCTGTAAGCTCCATTGTGGTCCTGCATCCTTTGCGCGGGCGTGTAGGTCTCCTTCTCTGCTGTCTAGTCCCTGGGCTGGGGGTTAAGACGGGGGCTCACCCACAGCCGAAGTATCGTCTGACGCCAACCGAAGAGCAGGACAGCATGGCAGTGCAGCTGATGCCGGAATCTGCCGTCTGTCTCCTTATGGTGAGTGTCCACGCACCCCCAGTCGACCCACTGGTCACGATAGCCTTCCGCAGCTCTCGGAATCTCTGCTGCTTGCCTTTGCATTTTGCCTTGCCTGCTCATCCTAATTAGGGCATGTGGGGTAACGCAGAGGTGATATTGTTACTGGTACTCGAGTATCCCTGATGTAAACAGCATTTTCTCTGTTCATCTTCCCATATAAACGGCGCACAGCCATGACGAGGGCATCGTTAGGAGGATGCGTGTTTCTGTCAGAGCTGTGTGGAGAGCCCTCTCCTGAGCACAGAGATACCACTGGTCTGTCTTTGTTCTAACAGTCGGTAAAATGTGGAGTCCTGTTCTACTGATGAAAATGACTGCTTCATTGCACTTTCTTTGCTTTGTTTTTGTATGTTTTGGGGGCAGGGTTGTGTGTGTGTGTGTGTGTGTGTGTGTGTGTGTGTGCGTGTGTGCGTGTGCGCGTGTGCGCGCGCATATGCACACGCACACGCTTAGTTTTTCAGTTACGGCAGGTCTTGTGTGACTCCCTGTGAATGCATGTCACCTTCACGCCCCTGCCAGTCCTCTTGTCACCTGTTACCGTGGTGATGTACTGAATTCGAGATGCCTGCTGGAGCTGCCTGCATCTGTGGTTTGGAAAGAGGAACCTCCCCACGCTCATGCTTCTCATTGGCTGCCTTTTGTAGGCGATGCCCTAAGCGGTTCCCTTGGCAACAGGATTTACATTCACAGGAGCATCAGCGCTCATCACACTCCGCTGTCAGTCAGAATGGCGCTTTTCAGGACAGCAGATGTGTTCCAAAACACCGTCTCACTGCACGTGGTCTGATACACAAGCAGCCCTTGTTTGTTCTACAAAAATCTGTGGCAGTTTAAAATAATTTAAAAAGTGCTTTAAACCCATTGTGCATTTTATGGTTAGTACATCTGACAGTCACCTGCACACTAAGTCGGCCCGCAGCTCTAGCATTGGACAGGATGTCCAGATTACCTGACCGCCATCTAGTGAGATGAATTCCTTTGTCTTGGATAGGCTGCAAATCTGTTCTGTCCTTTAATATTTGAGGTGAAACTACAATAACCTTAATGTTAATGATGCTTGATTAAAAAAAAAAAAGTAAGATGGTGTTCCGTAAGTCATAGAAATTATGTAATTATTATTTTTTGTGATTTTTAATTCTTCTGATTTAAGTGCCCTGAGTTTTGTTCTACTGTTTGTTTTTTTGTTACTGTTGTTATTAACAGAGTGGATATAATATCTGGCTTTAAAATGTATGAAGATAGCATTGGCCCCCTGTCCTAAGAGTTTATGAAAGGACCCTATGTGAACAGCTGCCTGGTTATTTAATTTTTGCCAGGCTAATTCTCATCAACCATTTCTGCAATCATGGGGATTTGGGATCAACAAGAAGTCATTTCTCTTTATCTTTGTGTCTCTAGGGAATAAGTGCCTTTCATAAGTGATTTCTGTCTAGGGCATACACACTACGGCATATTGTTATACAGGTCACTGCATAAGGACCTGGGTCATTTATCATTGATGACGGAGGTGAAAGCATCTTACATCTCTGTAAATATATGTGACTGCTTATATCCTTTCATCCTTACTAAAAATTGCTCAACAGTCTACGCTTGTTTCTTGATTTAGTGCTGGATGCACTCTGCTGTTTATCAATTGGATGCACATTGGTATTCAAACCCATCCAATCTGGCGACTATTCAGCTTCCTTTGGTTTCAGACACACAAATTTAGCTTGAAACATTTTTGGCATGTTATTTAGGGTGGTCGTTTCAGACAGAGAACCTGTCTGGGACTGGGGTTTAAACACGCTGTCTTAGCAAGACTAGGGCTAAAACACTTATGGTGGAATCAAAGCAGCAGACTTTAAATCTCGATGGTGACACCAGTGAAGATCTGTAGTGCTGTGTTGTTTGTAAACTGCAGTGATGGCACTGTGGGGTCCGCTGACCGCTGTGGTTCTGTCCCTTACTCTTATTCTTGATTTATTGTCCAGTTACCACAAAGCTGCAAGCACAGTAAAAATAATAAATTACCTGATTAAATATCACTCCAGAAATTATGGTCTGCTGTAACACTAAAGAACAAAGACCGTCCAGGTGTGTAATGGAGTTTCTTCTTGTCAGCAGGAAGAAGTCTGTTGTCTGGTTGTATGATGAGATTCAGATGGTTGGACCTCACAGTGTTTGCTCTGATTACTCCTGGTTTCTGTTTGTCGTTTAGCTCAGCTCAATATTTGTTTGGTTTTTTTTTTTTTTTTTAACACAATGTATCGCATAGTGTGATGTCACCGACTCCCCGCATGTGACGATTTAGCTGTTATTTGCAGCTTCTGCTGCTCATCGCTCTTCATCACTCTCCATCATTATTGGAAGACAGAAGGTCCCGCTTGCTCCTGGTGTTCACAGTGTCGCTCGCCGGGAGAGCGTTAGCATCGAGGCCAGCCTCTCCCTCGTGACGTCATTCTCCCATGTTCCTGACATCAGCACCAGCCCAAACAAGAACAGCCAGATGATCCCCGGTTTTTTTTAGTGCCTCCTGTGTTTCCCACTCTTTCACTGTTCAGTCCTGCTGGAGTAACAGTGAAAACGTTGAAGAGAGAAGCCAATGCTATCTGAGTGTCATTCTCTCAAAGTTAACCTTTGTTATCTCCATTTCCCCATCACTGTCTTCTCTTGTTGTTCTCTGTTTTGGCTCCTCTCTGTCCTTCTCTGGCACCTTATCTAAACAGGGGTCTTGTTCAACCTTAAGCACACATCACTCTAAGTCAGTTTGACACCTGCCATGATGTCTTCTTCACTTCTATTGATTTTTTCTGCTACTGGTGCTGTTCATGCAAAACCTTCACTTGATATTTTCATCTGGTGACTAATCAATTTGCACATTTTTGGACTTACTACAGGCAGTAAGACGGACAGTGTAAATCAAAAGTAGAACAGCTGCTCTGTGGGCTACAGCCTGTGTTTGGTTTACTGTTCACTTCACATCTTTGTTGTTTTTTGTTAGTGTATTTTGTAAAGTGATCGAAAGTCCAGTTATGATGTTCAGTTTTGGTGATTACCTGATTTCACCCCCCCACCGCCCCAATGTGCTGCTGTAAGTGGCAGAGTTTCAGTTTGAATTCTGTGGTTTCTCTAACACCTAACTGACTTCTGTATATTGTCCAGTCAGGAGTACCTGCAACGTTTTGTGAAAGTCAGTCATTTTTTAAAGCCTTTTTGGACATCCTGACCACTTGCAGATATTGGACAGCGTATTCCAAAACACAATGCATGTTTGTGCAAATGTAAAACAAACTGTCAGGCCCCAGGATTCCTGAAAAATAGCCGGCATGCACATGCGCGCGCGCACGCACACACACACACACACACACACACACACACACACACACACACACACACACACACACACACACA
>JABJVR010026610.1:0-36238 GCA_025773905.1 Chitala chitala
CGGGGGCAAGTGTGCCCTCAGTTTGCATGGCCACGATGCTCTGTCCACTAAAGTACCTTCAAGAACACAGCAAGGACATTTTATATGATGGTTGGTGGATCAATGGGCAGTACATCAGGTGGGATGCAGAAGGCACCCCGTTCAAATCCCACGCCTGCCACCAGGTGTGACCCTGAACACTGGCTCCCTGGGTTCTGAATAATGGCTGCCCACTGCTCCCCGCAGGGGGTGGGTTAAATGCAGAGAACCAGTTCTGCTCTAACATGCATATGTATAAAATCACAACGAAGCTCTTTACCTTATCAGAGTCCATATGCAAATAAACAGAAAAAAAAAATCCAGGGTTTGTCCACTGCTATAAAAACAAAAAAAATGAAATAGAGTGCACGTCACACGGCAGGCGTCGGGTGTTAGCAGCACTGCGTCACACGGCAGGCGTCGGGTGTTAGCAGCACTGCGTGGGTGTACCTTTCCGTTCCTCATTTATGACATCCCAAATGGACTTGACAGTCGTGTCCAAGAGGCCTAGTGATACCTGACCAGGGAATTTCTTTGTCAACCTAATATCATGGCAATTTCACATCTGCAGCTACACCAACCAAAACAAATTATAATGACTGTAATGTAATACATTCATTACTTTTGTTTCCTTTTTAGACTGAACTAAAAATTTCAGACCAGAACACGGTGACTTCATACATCCGTACATCCTCTTTACTGCCTTATCCAATTCAGGGTGCCGGGACCACGGTAGCCCATCCCAGGAAGCACAGGGTGCAGAGAAGGGGACACCCCGAGCGGGGCACCGACCCACTCTAGGGCAGACTGCACACATATATACAGAAAATTATATATGATCGGGTTGTAATGCAAAATGGAAAGCCTGAGGCATGTCTTGGCGAGCAGACGCCACAAGCTGCTGTAGGACATCTGATAGGGGTTTCATCAGGACATCTCGTGAAGAACGATCAGGTAGGAGAGAAACAGAACCGCCAACAGGTTCAAACACAAGACAAAAAGCTCACCTGTCTACTATTTTTTAGGCTACAGCCTTAATCTTTCCATTCTGCAAGTATACAAAGATATTAAATATTGCTGCTTTTCTGCTGTATCACGTATATTGTGCTTTTCCAGTAATTATACGTACCTCAGAAACAATGCCAAACGTTCAGCAAAACGAGCACAACTGAGAGAATTTAGCAAACGCAAGTCCTTACACAGACACGGTAATAAGCATCCCTCTGCTCCTTGGTGAAGAAGGTTCTCTCACTCTTTCTGCATTGTTCACGTTCCTTTCTGTGCTTGTCATTCTGCCATTGTGTTCATCCACGTGTGGCTGTTGCAATTCGATTTTTTGCACAGCCAAAGCTGCCATCTGTGCACCCGCGTGGTCTGGGGGAACAACACTCACCCAGCGGACAGTCGTGCTGCAGTCCAAACTCTCGTCTGGTCAGTCTGAAAACATACATCGGGTCTTAACAAAAATTCCCTCAAGCTACATTCCTTTCAAAATGTCACACTTCATACTGCTTCAGTGTAACTCCAGAAAGCTGAAACACCTTTGAGGGGTTGATAAGGAATAATGAGGCAGGCTTCAGGAAAGGAACGCACAGATGCAATAGACCAGTTAAACTTTAAGGCCTGCGAGTGCTGAAAGCATTTGCTAATTAGCTATACTAATAACATTAGCCTCCTCTCCCATCACCTGTAGCTTCATAAGGAGCATCTTACATAACAAGCATATGTCTGAGCAGAGGTGTCAGCATCTTTCAGTGTTTAAAATACAAGCGTCATACCAATGCTAGTCATTTTTATGGACACTTTTTTTTTTCCTTTTTTATAAACTATCATGTTGTATTATTGTAAAACCAAGAACACCATCTTAATCCACAGAACTTTGCTCACTTTTCTACACAACCCCCCCTTCTTTGTACACATTCTTCCCTTTCAATCACCTCCTGAACTGTGTTGTCCCCTATTCCAAGTGTTCTTGCTACATTGTCCACAGTCACACACCTGTCACACTGCTAGCACCCATGCCGTCACACTGCTAGCACCCATGCCGTCACACTGCTAGCACCCATGCCGTCACACTGCTAGCAACCATGCCCACATTCCCATATGCATGCTGAAGTCTCTGGTGATTTTCTGTTGTTGGGATTTCCTCTTTAAAAAGAAATTCAATAACAACATGATGATGAAACAAAATACCATTTCTGGTGATCATCTGTTGACTTCATATGACACTCAAGGATCCCACAAGAGATGGTGTCACCTACCAGACAACACCCTTTCTCATTCTTATGCTGTTGGAGACTTGCCTACAAAAAATTGTTGCTCGTTACTTTTGGTACGACCCTTGTACGTGACTGTCTATGGGAAAGCTTTCCCACAGTGCCATAACTCCAGCTACAAGAGAAATGTAGTCTACATAATAATGAACCAGAATATGTAAAAGTTTTGTATTTGAATTTTTGTCACTTTGGCTTTGGTTTCCCCATAGCAGCTGTCAGTGTTGTGTAGATACTTTGTAAATGTAATCTGTTACTGATTACAAATCCTATTGCTATAAATGTAATCTTATGAATTACATTTAAAATGATATATAATTACTTTTGGATTACTTTAGATTACATATGGTTTATTTGGTTTAATTTTGGTTTATTAGCTAACAGATAAAACTAGCAGGCACAAAAAACATGGAGAGGTTTGTTAAGGTGTGATGTTGAGACATTGGGAACCTAGTACCATCTCAAAGGCCATGACTGACAGGGCTCCTCGAAAATTGTAAAATAGCATAAAATTTTAAGGAAAAAATGCAAGATATCTTTCACGGGGCCCAAAACAAACATGGAGATTTATCAAAATAACACAGACTGGACGAGAAGAATGCAGTAATGCTGTAGTTATTTAAACAACTTTTGGTAACAACATCATGAGTTAACAGAGCTGTTTTATTCAACAAACTATAATATACAGATATCAGTCAATCAGCATTGAAATATGTCATTTTATTTGAGATGCATGTCTCATCAGGACAGCCTTGATCTGACCCGTTACATCATCCAGCTGTGGGTAACACTGAAGTCCCCAGTATCTGAGGGTGTGTAGACCATTGTAAGGCCCAGTTATAGACATGATGTGGACACTACTCACGATGGCCTCTATCCTGCCAGTTTTCCAGGACAACCTACCTCTGCCTGGTCCACTCCCTCGTGAAAACCTTCCGAGAAAACCATTTTCCATTTTTATAAATGTTTTGCTGCTTCGATTTCTCTGAAGTAAAAAAAAAATACCCATTTTTTTTTATCAAATGTACGGAACATTTAGTCCAAAATGAGTGCGTTCTGAATTACGAGATCCGATTTACACACAGATTCTCACTCAGTAAAGCATCATCTGTACCACTAAAGTTTGTCCGATTTATGCAAGTCAGATTTATGAGAACTTTATTGTTTTTGTACATTTGTTGTCAGATTTATTTATGGATAATTTGTCTTATCCTTTCCGAATAAAAATGTAACCATGTAATTCTTACAATAACTGCAGTCTGATTACATGCATTTTCAAATGTAATCAGAATATAAATACTACATATTTCTAATAAGATTATATAACCCAGATTACACATACTCCATTACTAACCCAATTGTGGCAGGAAATGTAATCTACATTTTAATTTGCTCTATTGCAAGATCACTCCCCACCCTGAGTCAATCTGGCAACCCAGTTTGATGACTGCACAGCCCAGTTTGATGACTGCATTGGAGTAATTTTCCTGTCACACTCGTACGCTGAGCCATCAATTACATTTTATTCACTTAGCGGACGCCTTTGTCCAAAGCGCCTTACAGTGAATAAGAGCACACGTGCGTGTCACGAACGGGGTCAGAGAGTATCAGAGAGTCTAACTAACGGTAAGTGCTGTCCTACCACCAAAGTGCTCCGCATGGGAAGAAGCATTAATCCTGCATTAATTCCAATTCATCACCCATTTATACATTAGCTCATTATTTATTACATGTGTGCTCAAACATTTTTTCAGCTCTCATTACAACTTATCTAAAAGTACATTTAAAAGTGTTTTTCCCGGTGAAACCCTAACCATGCTGCGCAGCACGGCCGGCCTACTGCATCGGTACTCAATAACAGCGCAACTAAAATAAGCTTATGGCGAACCACCTTAAACATTCTTATATTTAGTTATTTATTCATTAGGCATTTTTATCCAACGCGAATTAACTTTTCACATACATGTTACAACATTGGCTCTCTGCATTTAATCCATCCCTTGCATTTAGTTAAAGGCAGAGGGAAAAAAAAATATGTTATTTAAATGCCCTTTAATTAAAGTGTCAGAGACACGTTCCTTGAGGAACTCAAAGTCTTGACTAAAGGTACTTCAGAGATTGTGTCAATTCAACTGCAGCTATAGTGTCGGCTTCATTTACTGGGATGTTGATACTCCCACCCAGAGGTCTGGACTGAACCAAGCTTCCCAGATAAACCGAGTTAACTTTCTGTCTCACTGTCCTCCCCAGATGGACAGACATGAAGGGGTCTGGCAGGATGTCACAGTTTACCCAAAAATATGCCTAGGGGTGTCAGAGCACTCAATTACTCAATCACGCATTTTTGAATTCCTTTCTAAGGACTTTTTTTCCCCCCTTTCTTCTTGTATTTGGCTTTACATTTATCTACTTCCTTCGTTCTTTATATGCTGTATGTCTTCTACTTGTGCACTACAACTCGTCCTTGCTTGGTATCGTGGAGACATTACATAAAAATGAATGTAATTCCATTGATCACATACCCATACGTACAGTGAGCTCTGTATTACAGCCCCGTGCTGTGGTCTGCTCCGCAGGCCAGCACACAGGCACATGTGGCAGATGGCAACGTGCACGTTAGGAACCTGGGGAAGAGCAGAGGCGTGTGTATACGTCCACGTGTCCATATCGACGGTTTCGCACGATCTCACATGAGCAGCCATGTGTCTGTTCACCAGGCCAACGTTTTCAGTTAATAATGAGCCAATGTATAGTTTCAGTTCTTTGCACTTTTTAACTTTAATAGGCTAAATCATGTGCTCCATGTCCTATGCCGTAAGGGTGCAATGTTTGAACAATGTTCTTCCTTTTGGTTCGTTTTTCAAAACAACAACAAACGACAATCTAACTCAGTGTACTTCAGTTTATACTTACAGTTATGCTTTCGTTTCCAAAACAAAAGCAACTGCCAACCACAAAAGACTGTTCGTATGACCTATGAACATTCAGTGAATTTTTAAAATGTCACATTGGCTTTTATTTCCTGAGACGTATACAGTAATAATCCAAAGTGGACAGTACTCCATTCACTTCCATTACAGACACAAAAAACACAAAAGATCTTAAGTTAATCAATAACCATCAAACAAAACAAGAATGAAGATAAAAAGGAGATAGCAAGAGAATGATCCACAACATACAGGCAGCCATCTCTGTAACTGTTCAGGATTAATGTTGCTCGGGTGGTCCTTAATGGCTCAATTATCGTATATTAACATCGTGAAGTCCAGCTTTGCTTAAATAAGGGCCAGCAGTAAGAAGCGATCCTACACAAACTTCAGGAATGTGCAGATGGAAGCGGCATTGTTGCTGCGGCTCTCTCATTTTCAGTGTCTGGTGAATTTCCCTTCAGTGCGTTTTGAACACCATCAAACACAATTAAAGTGGACTTTTGGAGCGTCGCAGCAAGATGAGGGCGGTGTACAAACATTTGCGACACCTTTTCCATAATGAACCGGATTTCTCACCTGAGCGCGTTAAAAAAATAATGTTTTAGAAGTACAGAAGCTACAAAACCAAGTTGGCTATATTCACGTTTAGTAAGCTTTCAAATGCACAAACACGAGTGGTCCAGCGATTTATCACAGAATTTGTTACTACAAAACTTTAGACTAAAGACACAACACGTGAACACAATTATCTAATCTCTCTATTGGCAAAAATAAATAAATAAATACAAATACCCAGAAAGTTCCCCAATATGACATTGGAATCTCTTGCTCACTGAGAGGAATGCATGCATGCAAACTTTAATGCAACATACAGAACTCATTTCAGCCCAAGTTACAGTCTCCATACGCGGTTACACCGCCAAAAAACACTAGTTAGGCGACTCGATAAGCATTCGCTAAAAACCTTCAGTACTCGTGCAACACACAAACTGATTTAAAGAAATAGTGAGTATCCTACACAACCACAGTACATACAAATGTAAATACTCTGTTATCAAACAAAAGTAGAGGCAAACGCTGCTGAAACTGCAAACACAATTCCTACCTTTCCAAAAAAGCCGGACGATCTCGTCTAAAAAGCTGAGTGAACAAAACAGCCAGCATCAGCATAACGCATCTCCTCAGCCCCTTTTCCTTACCTTCGTCTTGCAGTCTCTGCAGACAGAAAGTGAGGTTTCTCCTCCAGCCGGGCATGGCAAAGGATGGTGCTGACGAGCTGGCACTCTCAAAAACAATAATTAAAAATTACAAACATTAAATCCGCAAATGTGAACCAGCGTCAGGGAGCACTGGATACGCTTTCTTGCAGACCGCAATAATAATAATAATAATAATAATAATGGTCCCTCTGCGGCACTTATATGCTCAGGTGAGATGAGTACACGGCCGGGGACTGCGCATCAGTCATCCCTGAGCATCCTTCGGTGCGTGTGAACACGCAGCCTGCCAGTGTGGGGCAGCTGTGCGGGAGCGCTGCAGCCACGGTCGGGATGCAGTAAGAGTCCGGACAAACTCAACACACCCGTCCGTGAGTCCAGACGGGCTGCCGAGTGCACCCGAGCCACAGAGCCTCCCAACTAGGACCGTAAATACTACATGTGATCGCACGCATCGTTGCATTTACCATGTGCTCACCACGGCTGAGGATGCCTGCTCAGCCTGAACGTGCAGCTAGAACAGGCTGCTTGTCGGAGGGCTGCTAAGTCTATAAATGTTTCCCTGAATTTTGGCGATTCGCTTTTAAATTGGTGCGAGTCGCTGAACACAAGTTAAAGCTTTTCCCGTTAGAACTTTATTATTAAATCTTTAAATTGCAAACTGTCAAAACTATGAAATATAGACTTTTCTTAAACATCACATATGCCAAAGGACAGACGTCATAAAAAGAAAAAAAAGTAAAAGAGAATAAACGCATCTAACAATGTGGGGTTTTACGTCCTTGATCTTAAAACGGAACAAGATTCGGAATTAAGGTTTTAACTCTTTGTTTAAAAACAAACCAAACAAGCGCTGCTTACCAACATGCAAACAGCGTTTATAACAAAACCGAAACAGCCAGCGAACCTAATCAGTCACAAAGTACTGTAGGCTACTCTTGTTGATAATACAATGACCAGTATGAACAGCTGCTATACTGGACTCAGTAAACTGTGGTGGTGTGCATATTTAATCTAATAATGATCAGCAAATACAGATGAGTAGTTATGTTAAAAACGAGCTGCAATTCATCCTTTGAATTATGTGCCTCTCCCTGCTTCCTTTGAGATTCGAGTTATGGGTTTCATTTTTCCTCAGTTCTCGTACAGTCTTCACATTTTTAATGGAATCTCCCTGAAACGCTTTTCATCTCACCCCTCTTTAGGATTTGAACAGTCTAACCGGCACCCGATAAAACACGTAATTTAATCTACGCAACTGTCGTGGAAATTTTCTCGAGACCAGATAATTGTAATTTGGAAAGCTTTATTCAGGGGTATCTTTACGCAAAGAGGCTCCAAACAGAGACAGACAAACCTTCTGTTGCTGTGGAGCCCCGAGCAGAACCTCATTTCCTTATTTATAGTTACCCATGAGCACCAGTTTCACCCCTCTCTCCCCAGAAGGTCCTGTCTAGCTTTAGAGTAGAGATAAGACAAAAGACCAAAGAGAGATTAACAACACCTTCTTCAGGGGAGACAGCATACCATTTGGTCACCATTTGGTCACCATTTGCCTATCTGGAATTTAGGGCGGGATGGCAACGACATCCTGTTCTTCATGACCTACACAGCACATTCCTTACATATCAAAGGACTAACACAGGGACGTTCTAAAGGGTCATGCATTATTAATTTTCCCATCACAGCAACATTTGGCAAAAAACAATGCTTCACACCATTGATGGATATATTTCTATGACTGATATATATTCAGATGTTTCTGATAATATTGATCCTACTTCTGGCACCAGTGTAACAGGCCAAGGGAGCAGGTGAGTTTCAAACCCAGGTCAGCAGCACACCAGACAAGAATATTAGCCTAATGAACCAAAGACTCACATCTTTAGCTCTGGGACCTAATCAGTCTCTTGTCTCAACCCCTGGGGGGTAGCTTCACCATCACTGCAGCTGACCCATTGCCACTTGCAGCGGTGGCTACACTATTTATTCTCTGAAGCCAGTGACTTTATTGCCTAAGCAAAATTAATTTCAAAAACTACAGTGACAGAGGGTTCTCTCGTATTTCCACTGAACTGACAAATCTTGTATCATTAAGTAGTATACATACCTGTAAACTGAAATGAAAGTATAACCCAAATAGCAAATATTTATGAAAGGGGAAAGCAACAGTGATGCCATATTATTATAAATATTGCTACGTAATATTCAAGTTCTAACTTTATCCTTCTTTCATGTGTCATTTTTTGGATGAAACTGGATTTTGGACTACAATTTAGGATCAAAGCCAGCAGTAGGTGTTCCATCAATTTCTGATGTATGGGCTAGGAGTAAAGTTACCAGGTGAGATTAATTCAGATGTGAATTTGGTAATTTAGGGGCAAAACAGTTAATGTGTATTCCCAAACAGTCCTATGTGCCGTCTAACCCAAAATATCATTCAGTTTTATATTATTGTCCTGCTGGTACCCCTGATTTAGTGTTCGACACACGGGGATGAGTAAGAAGTAAGACAACAGCAAACTGTATCTGAAATGTACCATGTAAACTGTACCGATGAACAGACCTCGGTTCACCCGTGCATGACACACACAAACGTTTCACCATATAAAAAACAGTAACAGCATATGACTCACATTACAGGCCCTCAAAAAGTAGGTCACGTTTTTCACAGGCTGAGCAACCACTCTGTTCAGTACAAGGAGACCAGTTTAGGCAGACCTTAGATTAAAGACGTACTTTGCACAAGATCCTAAAGATGAGACCATCTGCATTTAGTACATGGGAACTAATAATGCAGTCTGGCTTACTGAGCACAGATAAAGTACAAAGCCAAGTGCATTAATGGCTGCAGGACACATTGAAAGATGAAAAGGCCGTCAGGCAATGAGCAGACCCGGCAAATAGCTTAAAAAGCAGGGCTGTGACATGGCTGTAAATGGTGCTTGCAAATCTCATCTGAACTCTGAATGAGCCAGTGGAGTTTGCTGTGTAACACGCATTGTACAGATACTTATTTTAAAGGCAAACAGCCATGAGGCGACCTGGGATATCATTTATAAAACTTTGACTGGACTCTGGCGTGTAAATGAACATACGCATGAAAAACTTGATTATGCAAAAGAAAAAAAAAAGATTTATAAAACTTTGCATACGAACACAAAAGCTGTTACAAACCAGAGTGCAATTGTTATGACAATTTAAAACTAATATTGCCAGTTCAGAAGTTCTTCCTGTTCCTTTTCTTAAATGTAAAGGTAGATAATTCTGTAACAGTCTTGCCACAAGAAAGACTCAAATCGTACATGAAGGTTAAATTGTGTACGTTTTCAGTCACAATTCTGAGGGTGATGGGGACCTCGAGTTGGAAAGTTCGTCTGCATCCCCTGAAATGCACTCTTTCAAAAAATTGCTGTTTTCACAGTTTCAGGCCTGTAACAAACACATTTCCATATAATCACAATTATCTGGCATTCTACAATACAGCACTTAATTATATGTGTGCAGTCCGGCTCAGTCTGTTTAAATGTTTCATTTATTTCCACAGAAGAATGCGAATTTGAAGAGGTGGTTAATGCTATACCTGAAGAGCATGCACTTTATTTTAATGCACCTGCATTCCTGGTGTATTTGTTCTAATATAAAACCCACCTAATGGGATCAAAGTGACACTGGTACATCTCTCAGACTATGAAAAGGATCATCGCAGTGATTTAGGAAAGGCTGTGTATCACGACACCGTAAAGGTGAAGACAGCACAGGACTGATGCCATCTCACACAGGGTTACCGCAAGCAGCTGCTTCAGGCTTCGGGTTTACACCTCGATAATGGGGTACTTGGTTTGGTGACGTATTTCTGATTCTGAATATTGCTGCTCACTCAGCTCGTTACTTAACAAATAGTATCGAAAAATGGTTGAAAGATGAAATTTTAAAACCAAAACTACAGACTTACACTCAAATGAAGCATTCCTATGTTAAACAAGGTAACATTAAGTTAAATTTACCAAGATATCAAAGATCTTTAGTTGGTCAGTTGAGAACATGTACCTTTCCATTGCCTCTAGAAGGTAGGTAGCTTTAAAAATATTGAGGAGGACAGGTTGTGTGAGCTGTGATTTGGGTAAAATTAAGAATGAATCTTGTAACTTTGCTGTTTTTAAAGTTGCAAAATTTGTATCCAACACACAGAAAAGAAGGCAGGACTTTTTGTGTAGTTGTGGCGGTGGAATTGATATGGATGGTTGTTTTTGTTTAATGGTGTGTTAATGGTTTGCCTTTTGTGGGCTGGGCATTTAAAACACATGACACAATAAAAATCATATCAATCATTTACTTCCCCTACTTTGAGCTAGCTAGGTTTTTGTAGCTCTTTCACAATGAGTGTACAAAAGAAAATGCATTTTCAGAAACAAGAGAAGTACTCAGAGAAACAAGAGAACTACTCCGAGAAATACTCTGAACATTGCCGTGTTCCACTTTGTTCTGCATCATCCAAATTTAACAGCATAGTTTCCACAGATTTCCAACCCATCCCGACCTGAGATAATGACAGTTGATAAACACACTCTGGGACATCTGCTTTCACACAGAAGTCTGCAGCAGAGTTTACCACCAATGCACTGGGAGCCAACAGCTCCTGATGGCCGAAGACCTAAGCGTGCTTTACCAAAGGCTTTTGAATGGAATGGCTATACACTCTAAATACCTCGGAGACGTGGCGAGAAGCGAACAGGGCAGTCCACTGAATAGCTCCCTCCTGATGTTCAAGACCAGCACATGGACAGCCCAAAGGATCACGACTACAGCTCAGTCCCTGAACTGTATGCAACATACACATCCGCATCAGCTGCAGAAGACCTGTCCGAACAACGGAACTGTTCAGTTCTGGGAGCTCTTGTGAAGGAGCGGGTGTAGAACGTTGCCATTGGTGTACTGGAGTCGGGAGAGACCGGAACTGATCGAGCAGTAAAAGAAGAATGCAGAAGGAGTCGTGCAACCAGCCCATCATGGGATGGGCCCATTGTGGTGTTTAAAAACACATTTGTGGCGACCTGTGACGTTTCATCCCATCATCAAACATTTTCAGAACTCCTGGAAGTTGTACCTTACAAGGAAAACACTAAATGTATTCAACTGTCCAAAGGATTTATTAAGAAAATCCAAATGATGCTTCAATTGTGAAACCTATAGGTTGGGGGGGGGGGTATTAACAGAACTTAAACAGAAATTGTCTGATCTACAGTGGATATCAGAAAGTGAATTAAAGGGGGGAAAAAAAAAAAAAAAAAAAAAAGAAGATGATACAAAATGTATTCTGGAATCAAAGACAATCCACATTTCTCTGGTTCCTACAATACATACATTTAGTTATAATCTTACTTTGTACATGCCTTACACTCTGTTGTATATTAATTTCATAACCACTGAAATGTCTTCTGCACCAAACTTGTAAAGTCTGAATACTGTGATACAGCAAAATGAAGTTGCTTTGAACAAACTTTATTCATAATTTGTCCTGTGCCACCTGCAACACCACACGATGTACACATGAAGGAATGAGAAAATCTCAGCATCTCAAACCAGCCAGTCTCCCTAATTAAAAAAATAAGCATAGGGACTCAAAAAAGGCGGTTATAAAATAAGTGTCTCTGAGTGGGGAGTGAAAAATTTGTCGGGAGCAGCTGTGCCCTCCTGGAGCGGAGGCTAGAGGCAGGCCCATCCCACAGACTCACTGCTCTCCCTCCCGCCCCTCCGGCGTGGCCGACACTGGTCCCTGACCCTTGTTGACATCACTGATGCAAACCCACTGCCCATCCACAGACTCCTTCCACAGTGTCACCTGTAGGGGAGGGAAGGACAGCAGTTAGACAGACTGGGACACTGATGCAACCACAACTGTGAGTTTAAACATTTTTTTTGTAAACCTTGCATCCAGTCACCAACGGTAGAAATAAAAAAAAAAAAAAAAAAAAAAAAAATGCAACTCAGCATTACTCAAAGCCAGTGTATTCCTCTGTTGAACAAAATACATGTTGAATATTGATCGAATCACTGCTTTAAGATTTATTTAAACAATACACAAAACAAGTGTTTCTCAGCTTCACCCAACTGTGTTTTTTTTACTGAAATGAAATAGCACACTGCTGATGTCCCGTAACACTGCGGCAGAGCAGAGACCCAAGCTCTCCCCTTGACATGGACGGAGAGGAGACGCAGTCATCACTGTATCAATCCAAACCCAAGGGCCACTACCATCATGCCGTCACAGTGTAGGACATTTCTGCATGTCCTCCGACATGCCGGTTACATGTTAACTGGTGTTGACGTGGCAGTGTCTGATGTAGCATATTGCATTTTATGTGCACTGACGATGCAGACCATGCTCCAAGCCTCACTCAGTACTTCCACCAGCATCCGTACATTTTCAGCATTAAAATTATTTCTGCCCCAGGGAAAAATTTTAGTTCCTGTTTATAAACATCCCCTTGCCTGATAACTGTTTGACAGATTTATCTACAATTAAAGGCGTCAGCCCTTTGAGAAGTCTTCAGTGAGCTGACAACAAGATGGGGTGAAATATTAATGCATCCTTGTAGGCAAAAGTCTGAGCGCTGCTGGGTCAGACGGTGAACAAGAAGAGAGGTTTTCTATCAGACCCCAGACAGCCTCAGGCTCAGCTTGGTCTGAGTCTGTCCAGCACTTCTTTTACTTCAGTACTAAAGCACATTAGCTCAGCTTAGCCTGGGCTCTCCTGCGAAACGTGGCTCTCCACCTCACTGCCTCGTCTCCTGCAGGTCCTCTCTCCAACAATATGACTTTAGTGAGAGCAGCTCTCTGCGTTTCAAAAACGCCGTCCTTCCCCTCATACAGAGCAAAGGAGATCAGTGCTTTGTTCAACAACTGATGGCTCATCTCACCAACATCCAAGCCTGAAGATCAGCTCATAATGACACCTCCACCTCATTCCACAGGGAGCGCGTGTCAATCTCAGTACTGATATTCTGCCTTCTTAATGCCACTGTAGGGTATTCCAAGGACGTGTTCATGTCACTAAACTCCTTTACACCTTTTGCCTGTCCTTAACTGCCTGTATCATTGTCCTGCTGTCTTTTAAAAGACCCAAGACCTTCAGGTTGTGATCTTTGCTCTGAATACACTCAACAACCAACTGGACAGTCTTACAAAAGCATTAGCATTTAGCACTTTTAAAGTTAACCTACAATGAGAAACTGTGTGCGTGCAGCTCACCTTGTTGTCTCCCCCAGACACAGCCAGGATGTTCCCCGTGATGGACCAGCTGACGTGCCACACCACGTCGTTGAACTTGTGAAGCAGCTTGGCGGTCCACGTGTTCCCTGCGGGATCGTCGCACGTCCATATGAACACCCTGCCGTCCTGCGGGGGGCGGGGAGCGGTCAGCGAATGCGCCCAAGGCAGGACCACAGCTGTACAAACCATGCATGGCTACACACAGCAGGGTCCGCGCAACAGCGCTGCAGGACAGGGTGAGCCGTGCAGACCCACCAGCAGGACTGCACGTCGACCGCACGTCACCCAAACGTCACCTGCTCCTTTCTCGATGACAACTAATTCAGGCATCAAAGTAGTTCTGCTTTCGTCTGCAATTTTGAAGCAACAACACTGGAATACAGACGTTTACATTCTGACTCCGTATCGGGTTATACACACAGAGCTTCATGCAGGTTTACAGCTTAACAAACAGCTAACAGGCAACTGTGCACTTTCTGAAAAGAACAGAAATCTGAAGCTGATTCAGAAGCTCTCTGAAGCTCCTCATACGGGGGTAAGTAAACACAAAGCAAAAACAACTGACTAAATACAGCTCATCACACACAACTGCACGTTGCCAAACGGTGGTCAGAGCAGCACATATCAACGAAGACAGAACCGAGCCCACTCGTGCTGCCATAACTCTGCACTCATTAGGGTTGGGTGTCATCAAGGGCGTGACGATATGATACGATACGTACCTCAATACAGAGCGGTACGATTCCACACGGTAACTTTTGTAGACCCTTGAACACTGTATTGCAGCATGGTTGTGCTTGGTTCTGTCCACATCATCACTCCCTTCTTTGGCTTTAAAGCCAAAATGTAGCCAAACATCTGCTTCTAAAGATGAAGGTCCTGCTACAATCATTGCCGAGATTTCACTTTCACTCACTACGTTTCCGGATTGAAAAGAAAACGAGCACTGTACAAGAAGGACCTGCCACCATCTACCGCACTGGCCGGGGAAGCTACAGCCCCCCCCCCCCCAAGGCCGGAAGGAGTACCGATATTAGGGGCTAAAATATCGGTTTTAAACATATCGATGGATATGTAAATGTTGATTTTTTTTTGCACAGATCACCTAAAAGTCAGTATTGAGAGCCGCTGTCGGCGGGTCCACATTCTTAACCAGAACCGCTTCTGCGCCATGATGCAGAGCTTCTTCCACACCCTTTTGTCACGTCATCAGTCAGTCATGTGTTCAGTTAAAACATTCAGACTTTCAGCAGAGCACAGCGCCGTGACACCAAGACACAGCTGAAGTTTGCTGACTGGAAATCACAGACATGGTTTAACCCAGAGGCACCTAACAAAGTAACCAGCAGGAAGTCCGTTGGTGCATTAGTCTATTACTGAGGAGAAAGAGGTAACGTGCTCATAGAAGCACTTAAAAAGCCAAAGGTACATCTAGCGAAAGTGCTGGAGGAAGACACATCAGAAGGCCACACCTGTGAGCAGCTAGCGATGGTACTAGTGGGCAGGCCGATGGAAGGGGCCCAGCCCACGTCCCGCACCCAGTCACTGTGAGCCTCCAGCTTCTGGTCCTCCTTCCACTGTCCATCCTCCTCTCTGAAACAAAAAAAAAAAAAAAAAAAAAGAAACACATCCTTTCCATCTGGGCAGCTCAGCACCCAATTCCCTTCACCCCCGCCTCTGCCCGCACCCCAATTCCCTTCAGCCCCGCCTCTGCCCGCGCCCCAATTCCCTTCAGCCCCGCCTCTGGCCACACCCCAATTTCCAACAGCCCCGCCTCTGGCCTATTCCAGCTCTGCTTACTTCCATAGCTTGACCAGGTTGTCGCAGCCTCCAGAGACAAAGCGCTTGACGTAGTTGGGTTTCTGGCCCGACGGCTGGTCGATGAGGCTGCCGGGCAGTACTGCTGGGGCCCAGCTTACAGCATTACAGCCAATCTGGCAGGAAGCAGAAGAACGGCAGGCTAGCTTTAATACCAAAAAGTTCACCACTACTCTTCAATACAGAGACAGCATGAGTCCTTGCAGGTATAAGAGGGACTGCTGGAGCATTCCTGAACATCCACGGAAAAAAATACTTGACATGAATCGAATCAAGATTTCAAACATTTTTTGCAGAACATTTGGCATTAAATGCCCCCTTTTTCCAGCTGAGATAAGACAAGGACACAGACCTTTTGAGTAATCTACATACCGTATTTCTCCTAAATAACGCGCCTGGGCGCGTTACAGGTTGCGTGCAAGGTGCGTCTATTTGAGGACAAAATGTGCAAATTATGAAGTTTTTAAAACCTTTAACACGAGAAGTTCACCTTTAAAAAAAAAAAAAACCTTTAAAAACATCAAAGTTGTTACTAAAAAGCCTAATGTTCTTCTATGTTCTTTAAAAAAAATTTTTTTGAAAAATTTAAATTCCCATTAAGTACGACTTAAAAAAAAACAAATATTAAAACGAATTATCAGTTTCCATTAGGCATACAAAGACCTTATTATTGTACTTGAATATAATCAAGTTTGGGATTCAAAAGCAGATTCTGTCCAAATAATGTAGCATTTCTTTATCTTCACTTCATTCTCTGCAAATCCACATTTCTACGCATTGACCACGTTTCTTTGCCACCAATTTAACTGCATAGAAGGGGTGCACTTTACCCTATCTCGTACTGTGTTATCGGATGGGGGCGCGTCTATTACAGCAGGTGCGTTAATTAGGAGAAATACGGTAACTGTGCGGTGGATCTCAAGAGAAATGCTAAACCTGTTTTTGAAAAACAACTGTTGAATGTACTTTTCTTGAGCTAGTTCCTCCAAAAATCTACTCAAGATTTTGAGTAAACACACACACACGAGGCCACGCAACGAAGAGCTCCACAGCGCACACACACAAGGCCACGCGACAATGAGCTCCACACACACTCACGGTGTGCGCGTTGTTGATCTTCTTGACGTCCCACTGTCCGTCTCCTGTGAAGGTCAGCAGTGAGATGGCACCATCGGAACTGCCACAAGCAAGGATGAGGCCGAAGTCACAGGGTCCCCAGCACACAGAATTCACTGTGGAAGCACATGCACACGTGAGTGCGCACACATACACACCTTGTCACGTGAAAACACACGTGTAAAGCGGAGTTACTCCTGTAACTCTTAGTTAAACCCGATGGCCATGAAAGTTAACAATGATTTCTACATTTATCTTAGACAATTAGGTTACCCAATCAGGGCTTGCAATACCACTGTGGGCGGGATTACTGCATGCTGTCAGTCACCCAGCTGAACAGTCCTGTTGGTTGCTTCACTGACACTTCTAGTAGTTTAGGCTCAGTGCTCATGATAACCCCAACCAGCAGAAGGTAGCCTTCACCTGACGAGTCGTGACCTGTGTACTCGTACATCTTGTCCCATGTGCCATTCTCCTCCTTCCAGATGACCACCTTCCTGTCGTAGGAGCAGGACGCCAGAACGTTGCCATACATGGGGTGAGCCCAGGCCACCTGCCACACAGGACCTTCATGGCTGGAAGGAAAGAGCAGGTCACACAGATGAAACAGCATCACACAGAAACACAGCTCATACTGCAGATTGTCATTACCATGGCAACCGATGCAGAAGACCCTACAACATACCAGTGTAGCAGAAATAATAATGGTTTCCCAGGATTTCACATTTAGTATTTAAACGGATGCGTTTTGGCAGTCCAGTCTCTCTGGGACAGGCTGTCTAAGTTTGACCTGTGCTGCATACAGTAAAAACGGGGTGTGGTTAGAGATGTGGCGGGTACCTACGGGATGAAAAGAGGACTCTGCCCACCTTCTGCCTCTTTCCCGCTTTGCACATCAAGGTATGTCACCCCTAGTGAACTCGCTATTAATCGTATACGCTAATCTGAGACTTTGGTTTGTTGTTATTGAGTGTACTGTATGTATTAATCTGAGATCTGGTTCATTGTTATTGAGTGTACTGTATGTATTAATCTGAGATCTGGTTTGTTGTTATTGAGTGTACTGTATGTATTAATCTGAGATCTGGTTTGTTGTTATTGAGTGTACTGTATGTATTAATCTGAGATCTGGTTTGTTTTAATATTCCCTTATTGTGTTGCTCGGTCTTTCCCACTTTACATGTTAAGGTTACGGGTGAGTAAAATAAAAACGCAGTGTAGACCCACTCTGGCGGAGACTGATTTCTTCCGCAAAAGAACACAATGCAGAAACGAAGATCGTCAGTTTTTTGACACGTGCACAACACCAGGTCATCACGTCATCAAACACCAGCAGCCATGAAGAGCTGCCTTCTCGGGTGTGACAGGGACCACGCAAGAACTCACCCTCTGAGATCGGCCACCAGGATCTGTCCTCCATTCTTCACATCGAATATTTTCACAGATCTATCCGAGGAACACGTAGCCAACCTTGTGCCGTAATAGTCCATTTGAGCATCATGCTAAAAACAGAATAAAACCCATCCAAAATTTGTCATAAGTACATTTAGGCAACATAGTGACACCCACAGCCAAAATATCCTCAATTAGTAATTTTCCTGAAAGGTGCTGGCATGTCTGACAACAAAACATAAAGTCTGAGACAACAGTAATGATGAAATTATTCAAGGGATCCTGAATGAGCTCCTATTGCAAAGGTTGTTTATCCAACAAAAAGACAGACGTTACTTACAATCATATCCTCATGGGACGTGTCCACGGTGTTGATAACCGAAACCTGAAGGGAATGTACAAATCAAAGAAAACAGAAAAACTTTAATGATTTAGAACTTTAAACCCTTCACCATGTGTGTTAAGAGTTTGCAAAACTTTGCTATACCGTACAGTAAACACCTATGAAATTATTTTCAATTTACGCAGCACTGATTCTAAAAGGTTTAGCATGTATAAAAAGTATTAAAGTATAAAAGCGCCTCTACATCCTGATCGGCAAGCAATGAGCTTAGTATACGAAAAGACTAACACACACACACACACACACACACACACACACACACACACACAGCGTCATTCATACGTTAAAATGCCAGGTAATAAACTAAATGCCGGCGTTTAACGAGGAATAAGACTGCTTATATAAAAACATTGTGCGACAATGATATAGTTCATCATTTCACCCACAAGTAGGTGCACAAAAGCTTAAGAACTAGACTTGGACACGACTACAGCTTCACTAGTTGTCCATTACGAGCAGACTGAACGTTTCAGACAGCGATCCTCCATTCATACTGCTACTGTAACGGGGGGTCGGAGCCCGCACGGACAACACGACCAGCCCACTGAGCTAAAGCCCCGAACCCTTCACTCGGGAGACCAACCGGACTCCTGTCCTGACTACCCGGGGATTCTCACCTTAACGGTTCACACTCCGCAACACTACATTACAGCACTGGCAACGTTACGGCTACACGTTTCCTGCTCGAAACTCACCATCTCTATGCCCGACGAAAAAAAAAATGTAAATGCTATTTAGGAAACCGTGTTAGTATTCCCTTCTTCGCTCCTCCGTTATTTCTCTTCCTAAGTGCAGTTTGCCCCCGCTACTCGACGTGGCAAGACCTGCCGCTCGCCTTCTGTCGCTCTTCCGTGTACGTCACACTTCCGTGCTCGTGCAACAACAAAAGGCCACCTACGAAGGTTCCGGGCCGTGCTCACTGCCTTCTCTCGTCTTGTTTTCTGTGTACGTCAGACGACCGTGCTCGTGCTACAACAAAAGGACACCTAAGAAGGTTCCGGTGCTCACAGCATTTCCCGCGTTTCTCATAAATTCCACTTGGAGGCGGTACAAATTAATTTGATGCTTTCTATTTATATCCCAGCCTGCCGACTGCCCAGTGTCATGTTCCCCAGTCTTTTCTTGGCCAGAGTAATTTTGCCCCTGCTTACGCCATATTTGCCTGTTCAACTCCTAATCTTTAAAAGTTCTAATTCAACAACTGAATTTTAACTCCAAGTATTGAAAAAAGTAACAGGATGACAAATGTGTCATATCATGTCTCCAATCTACTGGAGAAAATGACATCTACTGACAAAGATTTTAGGTAAGACAGTTTGTAAATATGCTTGACTAACAGAGTTATGAGTTGTGCACATGTCAAAAAACGAAATCGATCTTAATCTGTCAATCACATTAACCTTCAATTTGAGTGATGTTGTTGAACAGTTTAATTGCATTGTCTCATAGAGTTTAATTTCTGTTGTAAACTTAGCCAAGCTGAAACAGAGCCAGTGTAGTGAAATTATTTTTTCTGAGATGGTGTTTTCGTGAATGGGTAATTATTATTATTATTATTATTATTATTATTATTATTATCAGTTTGACCTGATCAGCTATTATGGTATAAAGTAAGATTACAAATACATTTATTTCAAATATCAAATGCATGAGACTTTTGGTAGACGCATCTAAGTATCACATACGGGGATGAGACATTCTGCACATACGTGTACTCAACTAATGTTATGGTTTCACATACGCATCAAACTGTGAACCTTTTTGTATTGGTTAGAGGTATACTGCTGAAACACATTCGATCAAAAGCTGCAAAGCATTTATCTTTGCGTATTTATCTAAACATTTTTCAGAAAAACACAGGTAACTGATACCTGCAGTAGATATAACATGATAATATGTAGAAATATGATAAACACACATAATGATTTTAATTTCTTTGGGAGGGGGGCTGAACAACAGCCCCCTTAGTCTGATTCTGGCCCAGTTTGGCCAACCCATTGGAAATGTCAGATCGCCCTTTAATTAGGCATCTACTTGGTGACATGTTTGCTGTCACCACCAGGTTCATGGCCACTAATGACCTGATGGTAGAGTTGCAGAAGGACTCCATAAAACTGGACGAGGACAGTGAGAGGAAAGTGGTGTCCATGCTACTGAAGCTTCTGGAGGACAAGAACGGAGAGGTGCAGAACCTTGCTGTAAGATGGTAAGCGGAAACGTCCCTTCCTCATTGGCTTGTCCTGTCCAGTCAGCACTGCAGTAACCAGGTGCCATAGGCATAGTGTGGTACACACTGTAAATAAGAGGCTTTTGTGTTAGTGCCACTGGTCCAGTAACATAGCCATTCTGGTGGGAGCTACACTCACTGCAAGTGAAGCCATGGCTCAAATCAAAAGGGTCCCAATGTTTTGGAATAAATTAATGACACTAAGGCAGCAGTTACTGGTGAGGGGGGGGGGGCATGTTTCACATGTGTGTAAAACATTTGTCTATTTTTGAGATTAACAAAAAGGACAAGTTATAGCTGTCTGACAAAAACATTTGGAAATGCAGGTTAATTACAAAAAATTAGAGGCTATATTCTTTGTGACCACTTTGCGTGGCTTCATTAATGTATAATTTTATCAAACCAGAATGGTCTGTTGTTCTGTTTTAGGGTGTGGAAAGGTATTAGTGGGGAAGACAGTGGGGAAGTTTTACAAATTTCCAAAATGGTAATGAGTAATTTGTAGTGCCTCGGTGGAACAAAGTGACCGGAAAATCTCTGCTGATCAGTCTCAGTGTCATCTGATCAGTCTCAATCTCTGTTTATCAATCTCAATATCTGCTAATCAGTCTCAAACTTTGCTGATCATTCAATTCATTGTTGTTTCAGCATGGCTTCAGCTCCATTTAATACATTGTGTTGGAATTTGCAGGAAGTGTAAGGGATATTTCCTCTGTATAAATTATCTATGGCTGGAGAAAATATTGATAATTTTAAAATAATGTTTAAAACCCATGTTTATGTGTGTAGTTCAAAGCATAATTGTACACACACACCTGTAAATGTTCTGTTTATTTGACAGTTGTATGGATGCATATGCAGTATGTTGTACAGTTTACTACAGAACATTAAAACATGGATGTTGCTTTGTGTCCAGTAAGCACACACCTCTATATTTACATAATGCTTCAACAGTTTCTCTCTCATGCCAACTAATGAACTGTGTATAGTATTGTAAATGCACGTTGTTTGTGTGTGTGTGTGTGTGTGTGTGTGTGTGTGTGTATACACATGGTCCATGACCCTTTGTACTGGTCTCTACAGTTTGGGTCCACTGGTGAGCAAGGTGAAGGACTACCAGGTTGAGACGATGGTGGATACCTTGTGCTCCAACATAATGTCCGAGAAGGAGCAATTGAGAGACATCTCCAGTATGGGGTTGAAGACGATCATTGCAGAACTTCCCTCATCCACTGCTGGTAGATGTAGTGCTGTGGTCAAGCTGTTTATCTGAAACATCCCAATCATCTTATGATTCCTGCCTGTGTGTTTGTGAATGTTTTTTTTATTTACTGGAGAAGATCAGATTGGAACCATGGAACTCCAGGTTATGAATCTATCTTTTTAACCAGTACACTGAGTACCACCTTGTGGAGGTCATTTTCTTAGCCTCATTGTGGGTATTTCAAAGACGTGCCACATGCTTGCCTTGTTAAGGCAAGTGCACTAGGCTGGACAGTTATTGGCAGAGTACAGTAACAGTAACACACAGCTGAAGTTTAGTAAAGTGACAGCTGTAATGTGACCTTGTAACCAGTTCAGATACAAATACGGGCCCGTATATGCTGCATCTCCTGAACTGCATGGCGCACTAATTATCTGCTGCTAGACAGTCACCTTTCTGATGGCTTTTTAAACACGTATGAGAGAAATCAGGGGAGCAGCTGACGGCTGTGTGTTACAGGGCTGTGTCTTAACATTAGCTGTGTGTGTTACAGGGCTGTGTCTTAACATTAGCTGTGTGTGTTACAGGGCTGAGGCTTAACATTAGCTGTGTGTGTTACAGGGCTGAGGCTTAACATTAGCTGTGTGTGTTACAGGGCTGAGTCTTAACATTAGCTGTGTGTGTTACAGGGCTGAGGCTTAACATTAGCTGTGTGTGTTACAGGGCTGAGTCTTAACATCAGCTGCGTGTGTGTGTGTGTGTGTGTGTTACAGGGCTGAGTCTCACCACCAGCTGTGTGTGTGTTACAGGCCTGAGTCTTAACATCAGCTGTGTGTGTGTGTTACAGGGCTGAGTCTTAATATCAGGTGTGTGTGTGTGTGTGTGTGTGTGTGTGTGTGTGTGTGTGTGTGTGTTACATGGCTGAGTTTTACTATTAGCTGTATGTGTTTTACACTGCTGAGTCTTAACATCAGCTGTATGTGTGTTACAGGACTTAATCTTACTGTCAGTGTCTGCAGAAAGATCACATCTCAGCTGATTGGGGCGATGGGAAAGCAGGAAGACGTCTCTGTCCAGCTGGAAGCTCTGGATATCTTGACAGACATGTTAAGCAGGTCATTTTTAACATTGTACTGGGACTCAATGTATGTTTGAAGTATACCGTATCCGAAAGACCACATATGTAATTGCATGATAAAGATTCCTCAATTCAAATACCATAATTTTAGAGTCATTAAACACAGATGAAGATGACCGACTTTTGATAACTTCTGGTTGGTGGGAACATAATACTATAATCACCATGGAAACTACTAAAGCCACAGAAAGGAAGTGGATTTTATCAGACAATGACTGACAGATAGATGGAGAAACAGACAGCTGGCCAGTCCTTCGCAGGTGGGTTTTGAAGCCAAACCTCTCCAGGTGTGCACTGGACATCTCCCCTCTCCTTACCACAGGCTGAGTGGCTCCCTCTCCAGTTTCCACCCTGCCATCCTGGAGAGCCTTCTTCCCCAGCTGACTAGCCCTCGCCTCGCCGTAAGGAAGCGTGCCATCATTGCCCTGAGCCACCTGGTGTACGGCAGCAGCAGCGCCATCTTCAGGCAGCTCATGGAACATCTGCTCTCTGAGCTGTCACGCAGCCAGGCCACGTCAGCCACACGCACCTACATCCAGTGCCTGGCCACCGTGAGCCGGCAAGGGGGACACAGGATAGGTGGGGCCTCTGTCTGTGGAACGACAACCTTTACACAACGTCAGTTTGCATGCACCCACCTAGTCTGCCTAAAAAAAAAAACATTTTATCTCGACTTGGGGGGACAAGGCACAAAGTTATTTTGGCTTATGATTAACTGAAATGTGAAAAAATCCCCAAATTTTAGCTGAATATGTTGGAGTGAAACACTGCCATAGTGACCAATTAATGAGAATTGCACTTCAAGCAGAAAGAGACCTTAGAATCTCTTTCCCAGCAAAAACACACAGACAAAGCGACTACACACACGACTCAGAAACATTTCCTAAAACCAAATCAATATCATGGAAGTTTATACATCCTTTGATTTACTGATACAACATTTACAATTTTTGATTTCAGTTAACTTTGATATAGCGCCTTTCACAACATGTTTGTTCAAAGCACTTTACAGAAAGAAATTACAGACAATACAGAATTAAAAGCGGGCTGATGATTGGGGTTAAAGATAAAGCCAGGCAACAACAAGGCCTGGTGGTTCAGTGGGTAGAACATCAGTCTGGGATGCAGAAGTCTCCTGGTTTGAATCCCAGCCCAGCCAGCAGGTCCATCCTTGACCAAGACACCCAGCACTAGCTCACTGTAACCTGTATGTGAGATGGTGTAAGTCGCTTTGGATAAAAGCATCTACTAACTGATTAATTAGCAACGAAGGAGAGGAAACAAAAAAACTCCAAAGTTTGAGGGGGAGAAACCCTCTGGGGGGCCCACTTATGAGAGGGAGACTATTATGGAGTCCAGCTGTGGGAGCATTATCTGGGGGGGGTACTCTGGGTGTCAGTGACTCTAGCAAGGCATCCTGCACCAGGTACACACATGGATATTGCAGAGAGGGTTAGTGCATAACTCAAACACTGGCTGTCCCATAGCAAAGTATCACAGTTATATTGGCCTGTACAGCAGCAGTAATTACAGTGAGCTACGGAGATTGTCGTGGGAAGGCTAAACCAAAGAAACAATTTCAACAAAAACCTTTAAAGCTGTGATTAAAAAAGAGAAAAGAACACTAAATATACACATCTGAATAACAGGGTTTTAACTGGATTGAATCTTTCTCTTTTAATCACTGACCTAGTCAATATGTCTATTTAGTAACAGAAAAATGGAATTTGATGTGTCATCTTTGGTCCATAACAGCATCACTATGAAGCTACAGTTTCATTGCAATGATTTAATTTTAACATAGTTCTGTGGTAGTAAGAATGCACCTTATAATGAGTTTATGACATTGTTTACTTTGTTGCTCTTCAAGCAAACTGCTTTAGCCATTAAGGCTGGGATAGGGGTGCAATATGAGTGTTTTCGTGTGGCCAGTAGATGTCAGGATTCTGCAGGAAAAACCTACAGGCCGCAATTGGTTTTGTGTAACAGGTGAATACCTGGAGAAGATTATCCCACTGGTGGTGAAGTACTGCAACGTGGAAGATGATGAGCTGAGGGAGAACTGTTTCCAAGGCTTTGAAGCCTTTGTGCGCAGGTATGGCGGTTTGTGAAGCCTGCAGACGATGAAAGATGCAAAAGCTGGAGTGGTCGGCGTCTCTGGGAGGGAGTCAGACAGCTTATGTACATTATTTTGTTATTGTTTACATTCTGTAAGGTGTCCCAAAGAAATATCAAACCATATATCCACAATCACGAAGCTGTGCCTGAAATACATCACGTATGACCCCAACTACAACTACGATGCAGATGAGGAAGACCAAGATGATTCCATGGACACTGAGGATGAAGACCAAGGTGCCATATTTATTTTAACGCTCTATAGTGCTACTTAGTTAAGTATGTATAAAAAAGAGTACAGTATATACTTTTTTTTTTTGTTTTACTTATATAACAAATGTTTCAAATTGTTTGTCTTAATTGTAATGTTTAGGGTTTAGTGCATTAATCTCTGAGATATGTCACATTGGGCAACAGGGGCTCAAACTCCTCACCCTACAGCCTGCACAAAGTTACCAGATGAGATGATTAGTCCACTGAGCTAAAGACCCAAGTCTCTCGTTCGGGGGACTATTGGCATCTTGTCGTGACTACCGGGGGGATTTACACAGCAACACTTTTCACGTCCATTATATATACACAGAAAAAAACGTAATTAAATGGGGCACAGTATCTTTGTTTTGCTTGAAGAGCAATGACAGTGAAAGCCTTCTCTGTCTCTGGTGGCTCCACCAGGGTCTGACGACGAGTACAGCGATGACGATGACGTGAGCTGGAAGGTGCGACGCTCTTGTGTGAAGTGTCTGGAGGCCGTCATCAGCACAAGGAGGGACCTGCTCCCAGAACTCTATGGCTCTGTGGCACCGGCGCTGGTGGCCCGATTCAAGGAGCGTGAAGAGAATGTCAGGGCTGACATCTTCCTCGCCTTCGTGTCCTTGCTCCGGCAGACACGTTCACTGCAGGCCTCTGTCATGGCCCTCGAAACTGGGGCCAAGGAAGAGCCTGCCCTTGCCCTGCTCAGAAAACAGGTACATGAGAAGAAGGCTGGAGATCTGCCTCCATCTAACTCACATGGGACTGCTCTGTCGTAAACACGGTTCAACGTGAGAACATCCTCAAAAGACGGCATATTGACTTGATTTCAGTCTGTATGTCAAAATTTAATCTACACAGCCTGTTTTTTATTGTACAATGTTAGCATTCCCAGAAGGGGTTTGGCAGCCAGTTGACCCCCCAGGGCTTTTTCTTTTCCTCATCACTATGGACTGCTTTGTTCCAATCCTTCACTGTTGTCTGGCTTCAATGCCAGCCCTGTTCTTGCATTTATGCATGCTTTCCCATGTTAACCACCTTGGGCCATCTTTGTTGTTCATATCAAAATAACGTGACCAGAAAGATGTTGCCATTAAGCACGTCCTGCTCACCTTGCAGGTTCCCACTGTTGTGAAGGCTCTACACCGGCAGCTGAAGGACAAGAGCATCAAGTCGAGGCAGGGCTGCTTCGGTCTGCTCACGGAGCTGGCGAACGCAGCTCCTGCCACCCTGGGACACCATGTGCCAGCACTTATTCCCGGTGCCAGCAGCAGCCGTCCTGCTCTAACTGTCTCCATGCTCAGCTGACTCCTTTCTGTATTTTCCTGAGTGATTCCAAGGGAAACAGTCCTCTTGTAATGTCCAGGGCAGCTAATAACGCAGCAGTTACCCGTAACCAGACGGTTACCAGTTAAAGCCCCAATCAGGATTCCAGGCTGTAAAGGTGTTGGGCCTGAAATATACCCCGACTTGTACATATAAAATACTCAGCTGTATGAGTCTATGAATGGTGGCGTGGTGGTTAGCACTGTAGCCTTGCACCTCCAGGCCTGGGGTTCGATTCCTGTCTTGTGTGTGTGTGTGTGTGTGTGTGTGTGTGTGTGTGTGTGTGTGTGTGGAGTTTGTGTGTTCTCCTTGTGCTTGGTGGGTTTTCTCTGGGTTCTCCGGTTTCCTCCCATAGTCCAAAGACATGCAGGTTAGGTTGATTAGTGTCTCCATATTGCCCATAGTGTGTGCATTGTGGTGGGTTGGCGCCCTGCCCTGGGTGTCCCCTGCCATGCACCCCATGTGTCCTGGGATGGGCTCCAGGCTTTCCATGACCCTTAACAGGATGAAGCAGTATAGAAGATGACTGACTGACTAATTTCTCTGCATATATCTGAGACCAAATGCCTGTGAAGACATCTTTGTATTTTGTTTTGCCAAATCCCTCGTGTTCTGCCGTATGACCAAAGCCACGAAAACTATAGTTGTTTGACACTACTTTTGCTCTCCACAGGTGTTCTGTTTTCCCTGACTGATAAATCGAGCTCCTCCAATATGAAGATCGATGCTCTCACCTTCCTCCATGTGTTGCTTTGCAATAATCCTCCAGAAGCCTTTCACCCTCACATTAAGGTCATCCTACCCCCTGTAATTTCATGCATCGAAGATCCCTTCTACAAAATCACATCAGAGGCACTCCTGGTTACTCAGCAGATAGTGAAGATCCTCAGGCCTCTGGATAAGTCCCAGTCTTCGAGCTTTGATACCAGTCCCTATGTGAAGGACCTGTTTGCCGGTACCCTTAAGAGGCTGAAAGCAGCAGACATTGACCAGGAGGTGAAGGAGAGGGCGATCTCATGCATGGGTCACATAGTTTATCATATGGGTGACCAGCTAGGTACAGACCTGCTGCCCACTTTGCAAATCTTTCTAGAGAGATTAAAAAATGAAATCACAAGGCTAACTGCAGTTAAGACACTCACCCTTATAACATCATCACCGCTCAAAATTGACCTGAGGCCTGTGTTGCCAGAAAGCATTCAGATTTTGGGCTCTTTCTTGCGAAAGAACCAACGTGCCCTCAAGCTGAGCACGTTGACGGCCTTGACCATCCTGGTTACGAACTACAGCGATGGTCTCAAGCCCGCAATGATGGAGCCTATCATGACTGAGCTACCTGCCCTGATTAGTGAGAGTGACATGCAGGTGTCACAGATGGCCATCACGTTGCTCACCTGCATGACCAAAGTCTGTCCTTCCTCTCTGACAACAGTCGGTAGCACTGTCCTGCCAGAAGTGCTGAGCTTGGTCCACTCTCCTCTGCTCCAGGGTGGTGCTCTGGGAGCCATTTTGGAATTCTTCCAAGTGCTTGTTGTAACTAAGGCCAGCAACATGAGCTATGGGGAACTTCTTAAAGCTCTGACAAGTCCTTTCTACAGTCTTCAGAAGTCCACAGACAGTATTCCAGCGCATAGACTGTCCTACTACTCTGTTGCTAAGTGTGTGGCAGCTCTCTCCAGTGCGTGCCCCAGTGAAGCCTCAGCCATGGTCACCAACTTCATCCAAGACATTAAGAACCCCAAGTCATCGGAGTCAGCCAGGATCCTATCATTCCTATGTCTTGGGGAGGTGGGACGCTCCATGAACCTGGGAGGCCAGAAGGAGCTGAAAACTGTCATAATAGAAGCTTTTTCCTCCCCAAACGAGGAGGTGAAGACAGCCGCATCTTGTGCCCTTGGCAGCATATGTGTAGGAAACCTGAAAGAGTACCTGCCTTTCATGCTGAAAGAGATCAGCAACCAGCCCAAAAGACAGTACCTCCTGCTGCACTCCCTGAAGGAGGTGATCAGTGCATCACCTCCTGAGGGTCTGAAACTGCATGTGGAGGAGATCTGGACGCTGCTGTTTAAGCACGGCGAGTGTGCAGAGGAGGGTACCCGCAACGTCGTGGCAGAATGCCTAGGGAAACTCACTCTGGCCAACCCAGGCCAGCTGCTGCCCCGCCTCAAGAAACAGCTCTCCTCAGGTAAGGAGAACACCTATGAGTGTCTCGAGGAGTGATGGCTGACAGAATAACCAAGAGACGCTCTTGTTCCAGGCTCACCTCATGCCCGCAGTACTGTGGTCACAGCTGTTAAGTTCACCATTGTCGATCAGCCAATGCCCGTCGATGCACTCCTCAAAGACTGCATCGGTAAGAGCATGCACGAGAGCAAAGCAGCTTGGTTCTTTCTTTCAAACGCACAAGCAACTGTGCTAATTTATATGCATGGTAGGAGATTTTCTGAAAACGCTGCAGGACCCAGACTTGAACGTTCGCCGCGTGGCCCTGGTGATGTTCAACTCAGCTGCCCACAACAAGCCTTTGCTGATCCGGGGTCTGCTGGCGTCTGTGCTGCCAGCCCTTTACAAAGAAACCCAGATCAGGAAGGAGCTCATCCGTGAGGTACTGCTTCCCTGTAATCACCACATCACCCGTGAGCTTTTCCAGGCACTAATGACAGTGTATCGTTTAGCTAATTTTCATAACGCCTATCCAGGTCAGGGCACTGATTTCATAAGGGGTATTTCTCACACATTGCATTCATACAGTAGGGGCAGTCTGCAGTGATTGATTCAGCTTGTTTTCATGTCTTTGAACTGCAGGGGAAACTAGAGGTGATAGTTCCAAAGGTGATGCCAAAGGCCTCAGGCCAAGGGCAACCTTAGAGCTGTCAGGCAACAACACCAGCTAATGATCTGCCATACTGCCACATTGGAAAACAGACGAACCCCAGTATCACTAATGTTTCCATTTGGTCAAGCACATGGTTAGAATTAACACACATTATGCATGTTATCTTTACATGAGTGTATTTTTTATCCAAATAGCACTTGCTTTAATTTTTTATGTAGATTAATATGTCATTGTAGTAAGTATAATAAATTCATCAAGGGTACAACAGAATGGCCGTCTGTAGGGGAACCGTCAGCAGCGGAGGTTCAAAATGAGAAAATTGAGCATCAGTCCTGTTAGCGGGCTAAGTGTTTGTTGCAGGTGGAGATGGGCCCATTTAAACACACGGTGGACGATGGACTGGATGTGAGAAAGGCTGCCTTCGAGTGCATGTACACCCTGCTGGACTGCTGTCTGGACTGTCTGGACATCTTTGAGTTCCTCAACCATGTGGAGGAGGGTCTGAAGGATCACTATGACATCAGGGTATTGGCACGGCTCATACGGAAGTGCTGCTCGGACAGCAGATCACACGAAGCATAGCAACAATAATTTGCATTTAAAATCCATTCTCAAAGTTAAACTACAACGTGCTACATATTTAATGTTATCAAAAACATTAACCTGACTTTTCAAAAAATTTGACATTACTAGGGTTGTTACAATACCAAAATTCTGATACAATATCAGATATAGTATATAATGTAGCTTCAATTTTTTTTTTTATTCAATTGGGAACTGAAAAGTTATACTGCCACAACTAGTAAATGTGGTTATATATAATTTTTAGATTGCACGTAATAAATGGTAAAAACCCTTTGCAGTGAGGGTTAAAAAAAAAGTCAGAGTGTTGCTCCTGAATAAAGGCTCAGAATAAAATTGACCCGCAGGTGAAAGTAATTGCATAATAATGCGTTAGGTATTTAACCCCCTAAGGCAGTATGTGTTAGTGACCATGGCGTACTGGTTTACATGCATCTAGTGTAACTCTGTCCTCATCCGACACAACGCCATGGCTTTTCTAGACGTCACTCTGGTTATCATCTTGGTCGACTACGCATGGTTGTGAGGGCTCAAATGCTGCTGAAGTTACCATCACATTAACGTATGAGAGGGGATGAGAATGTAGCTGCAGCTCTAGCCATGCCCATTGGTAGCCTGAGAGGCTACACCACAACAACCAGGAAGTGCATTTATAGCACAGGCTGTAGAATACATGCCATAAAAATTTATCTATCTCAATTTTTTAAATGTTAGAATAGGTACTTATTGATATTTTGATTCTTTTGAAAACCCTAGACCTAATAAGAACTTGGTACTGCTGATGGAAAGTGTCATTTGAAATGAACGTTCATCTTGGTCCAACCATCTCCCTCACTTTCAGATGCTGACATTCATCATGCTGGCCAGATTATCTTCTCTGAGTCCCAGTGCCGTCATGCAGAGACTGGACCGATTAGTTGAGCCACTTCGGGCCACCTGCACTACCAAGGTAACGCGCGCTTCTTTTGTGAGCTTCTCAACTAGGACAACTGTGGTAAGATGATACACAGAAACTCTGTCCTCACTGGGTTCATCTATCACACCTCTGAGCACCTCAACCCTCTTCATCACAGGTGAAGGCCGGCTCCGTGAAGCAGGAATTTGAGAAACAGGAGGAACTACGTCGCTCGGCCATGAGGGCCGTGGCAGCTCTCCTCTCCATCAGGGAGATCGAAAAGAGCCCGGTCATGGCTGACTTTGCTAACCAGATCCGCTCTAACGCCGAGATGGCCTCCATGTTTGAGAGTGTTCAGAAGGACTCCTCGTCAGGCTGCAGTGTTGCCGAGAGCATGGATGTCAGTTAGGCAGTCCACAGACTCGTCACACCAGGAGGCCTTATTGTTCCACTAACAAGCCAAAATTCCCTGCTCCCTACACACAAAACGTTGATCGATCCATATTGACAGCATATATGTAAATGTTAATCTGAATTTACACACAAAAGCCATGTTATAAACTGGTAAACATTCAACATGTTTTTTTAGACTTTGACACTTTTAAGAACATGGACTTGTTGGAGTTTTCCCTGTTGTAGCATTTAAGATTTTATTGTTAACCTTAAAAAAAAAATAAAACCACCAAAAGTGTCATTGTTTGTAACAAGACTAAGAATGGACTGCACTGGACACCTGTACAGGTACTGTATTCAGTAACCATGACGTAGTCAGTACTTCAGTAGTCCTGCTATGCACTGACAAATAAGAAGCAGAATAAATGCTTTAAATAAACTTTAAAGGACAGATAAACTTGGAAATACAGAGAGCAGTGATCTGCTTCACTGAGTAGCCTGGTAGGCTTGACTGCCTGCCGAACACGGTCTTTCCACCATCTGATTCCTTTTCTTGGAAGACTCGTGCAGTTTCAGCATGCTGCTCCTGAAAAGACAGACCAGCAGAGTGTGATATGTTAAGCTTTCACTTACAAACACATTTCAGCAGCACACAGGAAGTAGCGAGGGCCTGACCTGAGTCAGGGAAGATTGTGAGTTAGATCATTTTTAAGATCCATGCAAGGGAGAACAACCACCTGACAACCTGGTTGTTTTAAGTGGGTTTTACAAATTCAGGTGTAGCAAAATTGATACTGTTAGCTGCCAAAATAGGGCCTCTGCCAGACTCGTCAAAAATCTGAGTGAACAAGCCTTGAAAACCAGTTAGAAATCCGCAACACAAAGCATGCTGAATGACGTAACATCCAGAGGCGATGTGTTGCAGATCACCTTCCATCACCCGGACATTAAAGTCAGGAGCGGAATGGGTTTTGTCACTGCAATACTCTCCCTCCTCTTCCAACATCCAACAAGAGTACGGTCAACTCTGCCAGAACTGATCAGGAGGCTGACATAGGAAGAAGCTCCTCATCAAACCTCACCGTACAAAAAGTGTGAAGACTGAAGGGTAATAATGCGGGAACAGAAACCTGGAATTCAATCGTTACATCCCAATGATTACAGTAAAGCTTTTGAACAAAGAAGCAACAAAAACACATGAAGTACTATATCAGGCACATTTGCACCTCCAGCTGAAGTTTTACTTACTGGTCATCACGAGAACCGCCCCCCCAACTCCGTCACATCGCGCACAAGAAGCTTCCAGAAACCAGAGCACAGCAGCACATGCTCGGTCTTCTTATTGCTGCCATATCAGGTATCAACATCTGACATTTACAGATGCACAAAAAATGTGAATGGACCCATGGACTTTGGTTATCTGGACACGTGGAGTTTGTACTCACTAAGTGATGGGAGACACGGGCTGCGTTTTCATTAATTCATACCACCTGGAACTACTTCTTCACATTTAATCCCACAACTATTTACAAAAGCGCACATCAACAATGGTAACGAACCTCACCTCAGGTGCACTCATTTTTAATACATTATAACGTAGCGTGTCACCCGTCGGTTCTGAGAGCTGACGATACCCGGTACTTACACGTGCATTTATTTACAAGTAGAAACTGGGCAACGAGACTGGTGTAGATATACTTAGTAATTACATCAACGCTCCAAATAAAAGGTTTTATAAGAACAGCGGTTATCTGTTTAAAAAGCGATGTACATTCCACGGTACATACCACCAAATACTTTAAGTAGATAAATCTAGTGAGGGTAATATGCATGTTGAAGAACCTTAACGGACACCCTTTTCTTATGCATTGGCGACATCAATAACCCCCCCCCCAGCAAAAAAAGCCACGTGAATAAAATACGTCACTGTTTGTTTACTCCTGATGTCACATGAGCGGCAACGTGTCGCTAGTAAAGCGAGCAAGAATAAAGGGGCGACTTCCGGCTGCTCTCTTCGTTAATTGCGTCAAAATAAAAGTTCGGTTCTGATACGCGACTAATGAGACATTTCTGTTGGTGAACCAGCAGGCAGTATGTATTTGATCTCCTCGTGTGTGTACACAATTAATCAGCAAGCCAAACTCCATTCAAAAGAATGATGGCGGAGTTAAGGTGTAACCTCTAGCCCCAAATTATGTTTCATGAATAGACTGTGAAAGAGTAGCTTTTGCCATTCGGAAACCTTAAACAATATCAGTAAGAGCCTTCTGATATAAAATAGCTAATTTTCCATAAAAATTTCCATAAAAATCAAATCAAAGGCTGTGTCCGAATTCAGTCCCTACGCACTACACAGTGTGTTCGCCATTTTCTAGTGGTGTCTGAATGTTGAGTTTATTCCTACATCCACTCAAAATATCCCACAATGCAACATTAAAAGTAGTGTATAATTGATGGTCACTAACTTAGCACTATATTCCACAATGTATTACGCAATTTAAATAGATAATAATAATAATAACAATAAATGATATTAGCACCAAGGTAACCTACTTCACATTTCTTTCTACAGATCCCTCGACTACAGATACTCCAGACTCTCATTCCCATCTTTATCCTGTCCTTTTAAATACAGTAAGCAAAAACAAGAAATGTTACAAAGTCTTCCTGTACTATGATTTAATATCACAGTAAACTACCAGATTGTAACACTTTTTGCCATTTGTTCACAGTATGATTCTTGTTCTGTCCTAATTTCTGACAGTACATCACGAGGTCGTTTGTGGTCAGGGAGGCTCGTACCAAGTCAATGCACATGGTAAGGTTTAACAAAATGTATCCCAGTCTGTCAATGAGTTTATTTTCACGTGTGCATTACAGTACTGTTTTTATGCGGTTTTACAGCAACACAGGGGATCATCCTGGACATGTTGGAAGAGTTACAATTCCAGGTACAGGACCTCACCAAAAATGTTTCTGAAAGACGTGCCTCTTTAGGTAACAGCTTGTCACAAGCACCATGAGGACTGAGAGATGCTGGAGAGGATGATGGGCTCCCACTGTAGGATATCCAAAGCATGAAGAACATGGAAACCCAGCTGCAGATTAGGCAGAAAATGGTAGAGTTTTGTGTGTCTAATCTATAAAAAATGTGTCACTTCACAGTTACGTGGGGTCCCAAAAATATTATCTCTACTGATGCAATGCAACTGGTATAACTGTGGAAATTAGTATGTTTCCAACCTCTTACTCTAAATGGATGCTTACAGCACGTATGAAATATTGTATGTTTACAATATTGACAAATGTTTTTCCTCACCTCCAGGTCACAAGATTTTCACCAGTTGGTGGGCAAACACTTAAAAAACTGTGTGGAGAATCTGTGGGAAGGTGTTTGCTCCCCAACTGACAATGTAGTTGAATTGGTGTGGCAGAAGAGAAAAAACTGGAATGAAAAACACCCATCTCAAGGACATAATTATCCATAAATACAATCTGTCTTCAATCCAATTTAAGATTTAAGCAGTTACGATATTATTTATGTCAACAACAACAAACAAACAACAAAAGGCTTAACCTGCATGCTTAAAGACAGTGCTCTCCAAATTTGTACAATATCTACATTGTGCCACCAGGGGAACAAATATACTGGACCGAGTATATTCTAATCTAAAGCATGCATACAGAGCAGTGCCCTTCCCACATCTTGGTCTGTCTGACCATCTTTCACTGTTCTTAATCCCAGCATACACCCCGCTGAATAGACTGACCAAGCCAGAAACGAAAACCATACAAACCTGGCCAGCGGATGCACCTGCTGAGCTTCAGGATTGTTCTGCACATACAGAATGAAGTGTTTTTGAAAACCTAGACCTTGAGGAATATACAGAGACAGTGCCGTTTTACATGAAGACCTGTACGGAAAACGTGACTGTAAACAAACAAGTCCGGGTTTGTCCCAACAAAAAGCCCTGGGTGAACAATGAAGTACTTGCTCTTCTAAAAGCGTGACACTCTGCCTTCAAGTCTGGGGACAAGGCCCAGTACAGTGCGGGGAGGGCTGATCTAAGGAGGGGTGTTAAGGCTGCTAAAGAGAACTACAGCAGGCCAGCTGTCAGGGGTCCTAACGAGGATTTTTAACAACTCCTTGGCACAGGCCTCCATCCCCACATGCTTAAAGTCTGCCGCAATTATTCCCATTCCCAAAAAGCCATCTGTCAATAGCCTTAGTGACTACATACCTATAGCACTCACTTCTGTTGAAATGAAGTGCTTTGAGAAACTCATAGCAGAGCATCCCAAATCCTGCCGTCCCCCCAATTTTGACCATCATCAGTTTGCGTACAGAGCAAAGTGATCAACAGAAGTTGCCATCAATACAGCGTCCGTACCGCACTGAGTCACCTGGAGAAGCCAGGGAACTACGTTCGAATGCTGTGTGTGGATCACAGCTCGGCGTTCAACACAGTTATCCCAGGTTTACTAGGGGACAAGCTGCTACAGCTGGGCTCTACCTGCGCCTGGATTATGGACTTCCTCATAAACTAAAAGATTTGGGCCCGAATTAGCATCGCGCCAGTGAGAGGACCTGCAACCCAGGAGAGAGTTACGCATTCACTACCAGGGCGCTAGGAGCACGTACATCACAAGAACTGAAAAGGGTTTTTTTCTATTTTTTTCCACTTTTACTTCTTTTTGTGTATCTTATTTTACTGAGAACAACCCCCCCCCCGAACGGTATATATATCTTTATATATTTATATTTATATCTAGATATTTACCGCTCGTCGTGCTGAGAACTGATAGTTGGGGTGGGGTTTGTGTGAGC